>NAVB01000612.1:0-21690 GCA_002179805.1 Acanthamoeba lenticulata
AAAAAAAGTTTGCTCCTGGGCTACTTAGGCGTCCACCTCGTCGTTTTCGTCGTCCTCGTCATCATCGTCCTCGGCACCATCGTCGTCGCCTTCGTCGTTCTCCTCAACGTCATCATCTTCGTCGTCATCGCCGGACCTCCTCTTCCGCCTGAGGCTCGCACCGTCATCTTCATCATCATCATCTTCCTCAATACCATCGTCCTCGATCTCCTCTTCCTCGTCATCATCATCGTCCTCATCATCTTCATCGATCGCATCCTCGTCTTCATCATCGTCCTCGTCCATGATGTCCATGAGGTGCACGCCCTCTTCATCATCGTCCTCGCCATTGTCATTGTCCTCGCAATAGACAGCCACGTCGGCCTTGTTGGCCAAGGCGCGGGCATTTCGCTCCTTGATCTGCGCATCGAGCAGCTCCAGACGCCCCGCCAGGCTGACGTAGCGCTTGTGGTTGGCCAGGCGCGTTTGCACGGCCGCGTACAGCTCGCTCAATGTCGTGAGCAGCGCCGGCACCTGCAAGAAGGCAAGCCGCACACACGCGCACACACACCACCTCGACTGGTCAGCGCTGACCGCTCGGCAGCAAGCGAGGCCTCCGATGATCGAGCGTACGGTGCTCAGGTAGGCCACGTGCTCAACCAGCAGAGCTCGGATCCACAACAGCATCGCCACGCTGCGGTTGGGCTTGGCTTGGAACCTGTGTATGTGTGCGTGGTCCCATGTGTGAGCGCACCACCCTCTTGGAGGGGGAAGTGACCCACCAACGGTGGCGAAAGGCCGACGTACCGGGCGAGCACGAGCTGGAGGAAGACAAGCACGTGCTTCTGGTCGAGGCGCTTGACCGTGGCGAAGATGATCTGCTGCTGCCCGATGCTCAGGATCTTCTCCAACAGGTCCCTGTCCTTGGTGTGCACAGCCTTTTTTTTGTAGCGAGAGGTCAGTAAAAGGTCGGCATTGTGTTTCTTTTAAAAAATGCGCTAAAATAGCGGTACCTGTCCGAGAGCGGACGCAAGCGACGTGGCCTTGGGGAGCAGCTGGTGGGTCTTGAGCTTGTTAAACTTCTTATCGCCACCCCAGACGCCAACCAAGCTCGCGACTTCCGCGTCGAGCGCTACATTTTGATAGAGGAAGAAGGGGAGGACCACGCATGAGTCAGTCATTCGGTGATTGAGGACCGGCACAAGTCACCGCAGCAGGGTCGAGACGACGAGAGAACGTACCGCTCTTGGCCGCGTCCGGCTGGTCATCAGAGTCCTCCTCCTTCTCCTCATTGTTGGTCTCGTCGGCGCCGCTGAGCTGCATCAGATCGAGCTGCTCCTGAAGCGTGAGGGTCTCCTTGGGCTTGGCGCCCGCGCTGGCCTTCTTGTCGGCCTTCTTCGTGGCGGCGGCCGCCTCCAGGACGGTCGACGGCACCACGCCGGCCTTGACGACAGCGCTGGTCTGCGCCGGCCCAAGCACGTTCGCGGCGCGCGCTTGCGTGGCCTTCTTGTCACGCCCGCTCTCGTCGGCGATAAGACCTCCACTGAGGCTGGTGGTCTCATCGTTGATGACGATCTCCTTCTTGAGCTGGCCCGCATCATTCACCAAATTCTACATATCCGACGCACTTGGTCAACAATTGGTTTTGTGCAAATAATAATTTCTAGAATAAAATAAATATCGAAATTAAAAGTGATATATCATGTGGGAAAAAAAATAAAATGGAAGCGTACCACGCGCTCAAAGAGAGGGTTCATCCGCGTGCCGTAGACCACAATAACCTCCTGCTCGTCGGTGAACTGGGCAAAGAACACGTGGCCCTTGCGGGCGGTGGTGGCACCGCCAGACTTGGGGCCGAGCGTGACCCGAATCGTACAGGCAGGCTTTTGGGACTTGACCTTGCCCGCCTCCTGTTCGGTGTGGCCGACCTCCCACAGGCACGCGACGCCCGAGCGCAGGAGCGCCAGGACAGTGTGCGACGTGGCAGTGCTCGACTGCGCTTTGTTGAACTCCACATGCGAGGGGTTGTTGGGCGCCGTGAACACTGCACAATTTTCATGTCAGGGACGGGTCCGAGCTGGCGCAAGAGTGCGTAAGCACTGTGCGGGTCTAGACGCTCGTACCTGCGGCGGCGCGGTCCTTGTCCCCGTTCTCGGCGTCCCACACGCTGACGAAGCGCTCGTCGCTCGAGCCAGAGACGACGTATCGGCCGTCGGCGGAGAAGTCCTGGTTGCGCCACCCAAGGGTGAGACGAAGAACACAGAGGTCAAGAGCCGGGTCGAGTGAGGGAACGTACCAGGCACGTCACGGTGGCGACGTGGCCGGTGAACTTCTTGAACGACTTGGCCGAGGCCAGGTCCCACAGCTTGACCGTGGTCGATCCAGTGGCAAGCGAGGCGTTGTCAGCCGCGAGGGCCATTCCGGTGACCGCCTGGCTGTCGACCTTGAACTTGCTGCACGATCATCATAAAGCGTTTGTGTGTCCATGAGACATCAAACACCCGCCACGCGAGAGCTCTGAGAAAGGGCGCGTACGAGACAACTTCGCCGCTGTCAACGTTCCACTTGATGACGTGAAGGTCATCGGAGCAGGAGTAGAGGAAAGTAGAGCCTTCGGCGAAGATCAGCGAGTTGATCTTCCCCGCGTGACCCTCCTTGCCGCCCAGAGTCTGCACCACTTCGCCGCGCGCGATGTCCCACACGACGATGCTTCCCCGAGCCGTGCCCGCAGCCAAAACACCTCCTGATGTAGAGCACGAGTTTCGTGTAAGGAGCAATAGCGGCCTTAAGCCTCACAACCCGGGTGTGCCGTGCAGACAAGGCCCGACGCACCATTCTGTTGCTTTTTGGCGCGCTTGCTGCGGCCCTGATCTTGGGACTGTAAATCACAATTAAACGAAGAAATGAAAATGTCGTCCCATGATGGCACCGCGAAAGCTGTCGAGGCAAGAGGGCGAGCGTACAGAGGCACCCCAAGCAATTGCGGTGTATCGAGTGATAAGATGGGTCTTCTCGGCAAGCTGCTGCTTCATGTTGCCCGAGCGCACATCAAAAATCTTAATCCGTCCATCATCCGATACTGTGGCGAATCGTTCGAACGAAGGCTCGAAGCACGCGAGGGGTTTAATAAAGGAGGAAGCCATCCCACAAGCTGTCATAAGAAACAAGGGTGAGCCAAGATTAAGTATGCTAAATCAATCCTTCACTCCGGCAATGCCGGAGGCTGACGCCTGCATGGTGAAAGCCTCACGCATGGGGCAGAGAGAACACATACCCGATGCGTGAATGAGGAAGGGAAGATAACGAGCGGCGGATGAAGCGCGGGAGGCTACGAATCGCGATTGAATCAGATTTCCCCTTCCCTTTGTGGCCCCGGTTTTTTCTCTTTCTCCTCTCTTTCTCCGTTAAACATTTCTTTCTTAATTATTTGTTTTCTTGTTTGTGTCGACATAAGGCCGGACAAGAAGAGACAAAGGAGAGGCACAGAAAGGCGAGACGGGTTGTGTATCAAAGGCTATCGCTCAAACAAACGAGACCACACTGTGCGCAGGTTCTCTCTCGCGTACAATAACTTAAAGGGGGGGGGGGGAAAAGGGGTTCACACGATGTGGGAAAAGGGGTGGGAGGGGATGAGACAGAGGCAAGAGGCGCTTAGTCGCTCTCGCTGGAAGAGTCATCCGAATCGGAGCTGCTGTCGTCATCGTCGCTCTCCCTCTTGGTCTGCGTCTTCTCTGCGGCCTTGGGGGCGGCGGGCTCCTCCTCGGACTCCTCCTCGGACTCAGACTCGTCAGAGCTGCTCGAGTCGGCCTCCTTGGCCTCCTCCTTCTTGTGCTCGTCCTTGTGCTCGTCCTTGTGCTCCTCCGTGGCGGCGGGGGCGGGCGCGGCCTTGTCGGCGGCGGGCGTGGCGTCGCGGTCCTTGTCCTTCTCTCCGTCCTGCGACTTGGACTTTGCCGCGGCCTTCTTCTTGTGCTCCTCCTCGGCGGCCTTCTTCTTCTCCTCCTCGGCCTTCTTCTTCTCCTCGGCAGCCTTCTTCTTCTCCTCAGCCTCCTTCTTCTTCCTCTCCTCGGCTTCCTTCTTCTTCCTCTCCTTCTCCTCCTTCTCCTTCTTCTTGCGCTCCTCCTTCTCCTTCTTCTTCTTCTCCTGCTCCTGGCGCTTCTTCTCGGCCGCCTCGCGCTTAAGGCGCTCCTTGCGCTCCTTGGGGGTCTCGTGCTTGACGGCCTCCTTCTTCAGCTCCTCGTCCTCGAGCTGGGCCAGCTCGGCCGTGGCCTTGGTCCACCACTCACGGAGGGCCTCCTCCCGCACGCATGCAGCCTGCGCCGTGAAGTGAGCCACGATGGCTGCTCGGCTCAGGGGCTCCTCATGCTCCTTCTCCTTGCCCTTCTCCTTGTCGGCGGCCGCAGCGGCAGCGGCAGCGGGAGCGTGCTCCTCAGCCTTGGGCTCGTGGGCCTGCTCCTCGGCCTTGGGGGCCTCCTCTGAGGAGCTGCTCGTGGTCGTGGTGGTCGCGGCAGCCTCGGCGGGGTGCTCGTCCTTGGGAGCCTCCTGCTCGTGGGGCTCGGCCTCCTTCTTCTCCTCGTGCTTGTCCTTGTGCTCATCGTCGCTCTCCGAGTCCGAGGACGAGTCTGAAGAGGAATCATCCTTCTCCTTCTTCTCCTCCTCCTTGTGCTCCACGACAACGGCAGCAGCAACGACGGGAGCGGCCTCGGCAGCGGGCTTGGCCTCAGCTTCAGCCTCGGGCTTGTGCTCCTCCTTGGCGGGCTTCTCGGCCTCGGCAGGCTTCTCAGCCTCGGCCTCGACGGGCTTCTCAGCTTCGGCGGGCTTCTCGGCCTCGGCCTCGGGCTTGGCGTCGGCCACGACTTGCTTCTCCTCCGCGTGCTCGGCCTCCTTCTCCTCAGCCGGGGCGGCGGCGGCCTTGGGAGCCTCCTCATGCTTCTCCTCGGCGGGCTTCTCAGCGGCAGGCTCAGCGGCGGCCTTGGGAGTCTCTTCGGCGGGCTTCTCGGCCGCGGCCTTGTCCTTCTTGTCCTTAGGCTTCTTCTCTTCGTGCTTCTCCTCCTTCTTGCCCTTCTTGCCGAAGATGCTAAAGATGCCGGTGGCCTTGCGGGCGGACCTCGGCGAAACGATGTCACTCTCCTTAGCCGCCTTCTTCTTCTCCTTCTCCTTTTCTTTCTCCTTCTTCTTGTCCTTGTGCTCCTCGGCGGGAGCGGCGGCGGCCTTCTCGCCCTCGTCCTTCTTCTCCGGTTCGGCAGCCTTAGCGGGCTCCTCCTTAGCGGGCGCAGGGACCACCACAGGCTCAGCCTCCTTCTTTTCATCGTGCTTGTCCTTGTGCTCATCGTCGCTCTCCGAGTCCGAGGACGAGTCCGAAGAGGAAGAATCGTCCTCCTCGTCCTTTTCCTTCTTCTCCTCCTCCTTGTGCTCCACGACAACAGCAGCAACAACGGGTGCGGCCTCGGCAGCGGGCTTAGCCTCAGCCTCAGCCTCGGCCTCGGGCTTGTGCTCCTCCTCAGCGGGCTTCTCAGCCTCGGCAGGCTTCTCAGCCTCGGCGGGCTTCTCAGCCTCGGCAGGCTTCGCCTCGGCCTCGACAGACTTCTCGGAGGCGGCTTCGGCCTTGGGAGCCTCATCCTTGTGCTCCTCCGCGGGGACAGCGGCGGCGGGGGCAGCGGCGGCGGCGGGGACAGCGGCGGCGGCCTCACCAGCTTCCTTCTTGCCCTTCTTGTCCGCCTTCTTGTCGGCCTTCTTGTCCTCGTGGGTGGCCTTCTTCTCCTCATGCTTCTCCTCCTCGTGGAGAGGCTTCTTGTGCCTCTTGAGGCTCATGAAGCCGAAAGCCTTCTTGGGCTGAGGAGAGGTGGGCCTCTCCTCCTTCTCGTGCTTCTTCTTCTCTTCCTTCTCGTGCTTCTTCTCCTCCTTCTCGTGCTTCTTCTTCTCCTCCTGCTTCTTCTTCTCCTCCTTCTTCGCCTTCTTGTCGTCGACGACGACGGCGGCGGCCTTGGGTTCCTCCTCTTTCTTCTCGGCCTCAGCAGGGGCGGCCTCCTTGTCGGCAGGCTTCTCAGCCTCGGCAGCAGCCTCGGCAGCGACGGCGGGCTTGGCCTCAGTTTCCTCGTGCTTGGAGTCCTTCTTCTTCTTGCCCTCGTCCTCAGACTCGGAGTCAGAAGAGGATGATGAATCCGACGAAGACGAATCATCCCGAGAGGCCTTCTTGTCCTTCTTCTCCTTCTTGCTGTTGCGCTTGGCCTGCTTGCCCTTCACTTCGGCCTGCTTCTCGGGTTCTGCAGAGTGCACGTAAACATCAAGGGGCCTTTCGAGTGAGATCGGGCTATGTACAAAATTCAGATGCGATGTTTTTAAGAAAAAAACAAAAAATCCAGCATAAGATTAATCGTAAAATGTGACAATCGGAAGTTGTCATACCCTTGTCGTTCTCTTTAGCAGGAGCGGGCGTTTTAGCCGCTTCCTTTTCGATGGCCTCAAGCCACGATTCCTTGTCCTGTTCATCGTGCGCGCGAAGCTGGAAGGCCTTGCCGTCGTGCACGGTAAGGTCGAATTGGTGCTTCTTGTCGCCAGCCTTCTTGTCAACGACAGTGGCAGTGTCGAGCTCGATCGTGCCCTGGAGCGGAGTCTGGGCGTCCTTGTTCTTGAAGTAGTAGAGCCGAGAATCCTTGAGGATGAACCACCTCTTGTCGCCATTCTTGTGAAGGAAGCCCTCCTTGACGGGGCTCTCAACCTTGGCGACAGTGAGGTTGAGGAAAGGCTCTGCCAGGCTCTCAGTCCTGTTCTTGATGGATCCCGATGGCTTGCGGCTCTTCATTTTTTTGTAGATGGATTTAATTTGTTCTACACGATATCGTCAACAGAAATACAAGCTCGACTGTCTGTTATTGGGATTCACATAGTGTCGGCGTCAGTACTGAGCAAAGTGAAAGGCGAGCAGGAGGTCAAGTAAAAATTTGATTTGTGGCACCAAGTCGGCACCACTACACGCACACTGTAGCCCGCAACAACATGCACAAGGTGCGGCAGAAGCAGTACCTCAGTCTGTTCAGGGTAATGAAGAGGAGGACGATGTGTGGAAGGAACGGCCGTGCTCGCGCTGGACGGTTAGATTCGCTTACTTTTGCCGTTGTGCTGACGCCAGCTGTTGGGTCAAGCCGTAAATATCGCTCCTTCTCCGGCTCCAGGCGCACTGGGCTCCGCCCTCGTGGTGATTGGTGCACACGGTCGTTGGTGGTGCGAAATTGTGGGAAGGCGACTTCCGCCCGGTTTCGCCCCTAACGTCAGCCGGACTTTGCCGGTGTGGTGTACGACCCGGACAAATCGCCAAGGGGACGACAAATCATGGACGACAACCTATTCATTTGTCGTCGGAGCCAAGGACTGTTAGGCCAACGCAATATTAACAGTTTTGCCCACTCCAACGATTGGTCTATATGTAGCAATTCATATTAGCGTTGTGTGGGTTTTCGAACACACCTAACCCAAGAGCACAGGCAAGCGCTGACCGTCATACGCGAGTTGCACATCGATACCCTCGGTGGTGAGAAGCTCGCGAAGACGCGAGTTGGTGGCTTCGTGGTCGACCGTGTGGTTCATCCCCACCAGCAACGCCCGCTTGGGCTTCAGCAGGCGGATCTCGGCCAATGTTTCCTCCAAGATGAAGTGCGACACATGCTTGTCCTGCAGTCGTGTGCCAACGCCACCTGTCTGTCAGCACATGTGCACCACCGACATGTCAACAACGGTTTGGTGTTGGGCAATTGACCTGCAAGCGGAGCATGTCGATGATGAGCAAACCGCAGCCCTTTACGAGCTCTCGTGTGCGCTCGGGAAGATCGTTGACGTCGGACAGGTAAGCCACCTCCCCAAACAGGAAACCGAACATGAGGGTATTGCCATGCTGCCACGGGCGGTGACAAAGGTCAGCGTTGCAGCTGCTGCCGTATTCGAGGGAGCGATGAAGTCATGCCTGGAGCTCCAGCGGCGTGATGCTCAGGCCGTTGAGGGAGAACGGCTCATAGGGATAGATGGTGCGCCACCCGAGCTGCGCTACCCCACCGCCAGCCGTGACCTGTGCAACAAGAAACGCGTTCATAAACGGGCAACACTTGCAGCAGCTCTCGGGGAGGCCAAGCCGGGATCACCTGCGACGAGTCCATCAGGTACTCAAATGGTCCTTTCAAAAACTCTTGGTCTTCCTTCCGCACGTACACCACCAGCGGCTCTGGGTTGCCATCGACCACGTTTATGTTCTTGGTCCAGTCGCGCAGGTCGTCGAGTCCATAACAGGCATCGTTGTGGCGGTGCGTGAGCAACAGGGCGTCGACGTAGCGGATTTGGTGGTGGGGGAACCACTCCAGCGCGGACTCCCAGAAGAACTTGCCGCAGTCAATCAGCACGTTCGTGTGCGTTCTCTTGAAGGCAGCACCTTCGCTCGGCGACTCCACGGGCTGCGGCCAGCGTATCATGAGGCTTCGCACAGCGTCGAAGCACACACCACATACCGGTGGCGCAGGGGAGGGTTGGGCATGACTCTCAAACCCCTTTGTGAGGCAACTCACGACCGGGATGCCTTCTGAGGTGCCCGTGCCAATAAAAATGATTTCGCCTTCACTCGCTCCCGCCCAAGTACCCGCTCCCTCTTCCGGTGATACTGCTCTCTCCATGTATGTGGCTTTGTTGTGTTGGCAGCAGGACAAGGTTTTTTTTCTGTGTTTTTCGTCACGAAACAGCGTCCTGCTACGAAAGCACAAGAAAGAAACACGTTGTGGGTTGCTGTCCACGCGGTGGAGTTGGCCACAGCCTGCCGCAAGCAAAGGGACCACAGCAAGGGAAAACCTTTATTTGCAGTTTAGCGGTGCTGGTCAAAACTTGAAGACAGGCTTGGCCTTCTTCTTCGCTGCCTTGTGCTCTGTGGTACTGTCACCAGCAGCGATGGGACCTTGTGCGGCGGGTGGGGCAGACCTTGCGTCGTCTTCGATGAACGCTTCCAGGAAGCCGTCCTCGTCTAGGTCCTCTCTTTGGGGGTCAAACTTCTTTGGCACGCTGTGGGAAGCGCCAGCCGGAGCAGGAGCGCTCTCCTTTGGCTTGCCGCTGAAGTACTTGGCGTTGCTTTTCGTTGATGCGCCTTGAGCTGGCACCGCGGACATGAGGTAGTCGATGAGGCTCTCTACACCTTCTTCACTCTGCGACAGGCGCAGCGGCGCAACGCCGGTGTTGCCGCTCACTTCCTCCCCGTCCTCGGCCAGAGCAAGGTCGCCTCCTTCGAGGTCGCCTATCGATGCCTCAGCGTAGAGCGGGTTGCCGTCTTCATCAAAGTCTCCAAACGACCCAGTGTCACTCGCCTCTTTTGAAACCTTGGGTATGGTGACTACTTTCACCTCCTCCGCGAAGGAAACTCGTCGCTGCTTCGCTGCAGGGCCCTGCGGCATCTTGAAGGACGATGCACTAACATCGCTGCCGGTAGTCGTCGTGGATGAGGACGTGGTGGTCGTGGTGGCTTCTGTGAAGAAACTCCAGTCTTCCGCTTCAGCGGGGGCTGGCGGCTGCGAGGCGGCCTTCTCTTGCGACCAATTTCGCAGCGCCCAGCCTCCTCCTGATGATGAAGATGAGGATGATGAGGAAGATGCCGCGGCAGGACTGCCCTTCTGAAACGAGGCGGCCCAATCTAACGCTTCTGCCTCAATCCTCGCCTTCTTGGCAGGGCGAGTCGGACTGTCATCTTCAACCTCGGGCTCCATTCGATAAGATGGAATTGTTCTGGCTGGCCAATGCAATATTTCTTTCTTTTTCAAATGCGTTTCGCGCTTGTCTTTAGAAAAATCGGCAAGGCAACAAGAAAGAAAAAAAGCACGCTCACTGCCAGATTCTTGTTCTTTGAACAAGAGACCGTCAAGTGACGTCATTGTACTCACATGAAGACTGCTTGCTGTTAAATGTTGTACCTAACAAAGCAATTTAAATTCTGTGAACCAGGATGAGTTGGTAGAGAGTTTATTGCTTGTACAACCATTGTTCAATTTATTTATTTGTTTTGGGCAAAGTTAAAATAAAAATTCCCTGATGGCAATGTATACGTGGCCTGGAGAACTTGGGATTGCTTTGGCTTGTTGTGTGTCCCTCCGCCCGGAAGGTTGATAGTTCGTCCGGACCAATAATTCCGGATGGCCATTGGCAGGTTTCATTGCTCCGGAGGGCCAGGGAGGGATAGCGTGGCTTTACTTGTGCTTGGTCTTTGTTCCTTGTACGTCCCCATCCCATACGCACGGTACCACGCCATGTTTCCTACCTCCCATTATGGCGTGCCTCGACATTTCTTCCCAGATTTCCTCATCCGTTCCGCACTTCCATCTTTCAATTCATCTTCAAGAGAATGGCAACTGTGGCGGCGATTTGGCGTGCATTGGCGGAAAACTACTCGGCCCGAACGCTGTGGGCGGCGGGAGCACCTGTGCATACCGTTGTCTTCGTTATGATGAACGTTACCCTGTACCTCCTGCATCGATACCACGTACTGGCTCGCTACAAGATTCAACCACAGAAATACCCATCAGATGAGCTCATGCGAAAGAGTTTCGTGGTATGTATGGCCTTTGTCTGGCCGACGTAGGTGCACGGTTTGGGGTTGGTGGCCCCTTCTTGTTGCTGAAGCCTCGCCTTGCAGGACGTTGCCATTAAGCATGTGGTGGCCCCACCGCTCTTCTACTTCTTGTGGCCGCTTGCCCAGTATTGCGGTGTGCATGCCACGCCTGAACTGCCCTCGGTTGTCGAAGTACGAGACCCCTCCTCTTCCTCTCTTACTGGCAAATTAGAAGGTAACAACGAGACTTACCTCGTCGGCTGTCCAGGTGTTGTCGCACCTGCTGGTGTTCATCTTGGTGCAAGACACCATCTTCTACTGGTCTCATCGTCTTCTCCACCAGCCTTTCTTCTACAAGCGCATCCACAAGCAACGTACGTTGCCCCCCCCCCCAAATTGCACCCCCATCGCGTACACGCTATGTTGATGTAAACCTCTTTTCTCATGTACAGACCACCAGTTCTACACGCCCGTGGCCATCGCCGCCGAGTACGCCCATCCCGTGGAGGACTTCTTCACGCAGGTGGCCTTCGTCGCCGGGCCGCTCCTGATGGGCTCCCACATTTTCACCCTCTACGTGTGGCTCCTGGTGCGCATGTGGGAAACTGGTACGTAGTTTCTTTATGTCAGCAGTTCCATCAGCGGACTGAAGCACGTCGCCCGCCTCTGTTCCACAAGTGGACGCGCACTCGGGCTACGCGCTGCCGTTTCCCTTGTCTCCGTTCTCGCTCTTTAACGTTGCCGAGCAGCACGACTACCACCACTCCCAGAACAAGGGCTGCTACGGGTCCTTCTTCGGCCTGTGGGACTGGTGCGCAACATCCTCTTGATGTTGTCGGAGACCACTCCGTCCTCACATGGTGCCCAACGCTGCTTTTCTCTCTTCTCGTGTATGCAGGCTGTGCGGCACCGATGCCGACTACCGCAAGTGGAAGGCGGAGAAGATCGCCAAGCGAGCGGCTTCCCAGCCCGCATCGCCTTACGTGAGCAAGGCCAAAGAGCAGTGATCAAGTCGTGTGCACACGCACAACGTTGTTGTCGTTTTTCCTCCCGCCCTTGTGAATTCGGCCTTTTCCACACCTTCACCATCATCATCATGGTCATTTCCTTCCTTGGCTCATGGGTTAACGGTCACGTCGTCGTGGTCCGGGTGGTGGAGCAGCGGCACGGCGCTGTCGTCAAACCCGGGGAAGGCACTGGCGCTCATGCGGTAGGACGCGGTGTGGAACGGCCGGTTGCGCCGCAGGTGGTAGCGGTAGGCGATGGCAAACGCAGCGACGAGCACCACCAGAAGGAGGGAGCCGCCCAGCACAAAGCCCATCACCCTGGCCGTGGACGGCCCGCTGCTGGGCCGGTGGTGCGGCCGCGGGGCCGACGAGCGCGCCGGCGATGCCGAGGAGGACGTTGAAGCCAAGGGCGAGAGCGAGGCCGAAGGCACGACAGAGCGGGAGGCTGAGGGCAAAGGCAACGCAGACGTGCTGGGCGAGTTGGCGGCGGATGAGCTGGAAGGGGAGATGCTGGGCACGCTGGAGGGCGAGGCGGGAGGAGAAACTGAGGGCACAGCCGAGATCAAGGGACTGCTGCTGGCAGAGGGAGACTCGGACGGGGAAGGATCTTCCGCGGCAACCGCAGTCGTAAGCAGACTGACCAGCGTCAGTGCAAGGAGCAGGCCGCAGCCATGAAGAGTTGTCCACCGGTAACGAGGCATCCCCATGCTCGTGTTTCCTCCTGCGCGAAACGACGTCTGTCACCAAAGGCGGAGGAAAATTGGTTGCCTTTCTTGGGTTGTCTCCTTAACCAATCAGAAATCAAACAAGCGGAAATGGGCAACAGAAAAGAACGAAAAACTTGTGTTCGCGATCTGCACTTCTGTACATCTCGTAAGCAAACATTTGGCCCTCTTTTGAAGTGAAGACCCTTCAAAGAACGCGATTTTGACCTGTATTCCACTTCGATATATATAATCGTACCGGGGGCCTGTACCACAAAAACAAAAATGGTAAAATGTGCAGCCCTCTCCAGCATCTGCATTTCTGGTGGGTCTCTGACCGGAGAACCTACAGACAGAGGCAGCACCAGAATTCGATGAGAAGAAATATCAAAAGTTGCAGGAGAAGACCAGCTACGTACGACGCGAGTTCAACTTGCCTGAAACAGAGGATGTGATCCAAGGTAAGATCTTTCTTTACATCCTTGCACAAGTGCACTATCTCTTCTCACCACGAGGATTCCTGCACGCACACAACAGATTATTTTTGCATGTGGGGTGCCGTGAAGGGGCGCCTTTATGTGACCGAGAACCACATGTGCTGGGCCTCGTCCATCACCACCACTACCGTTCGTTCCCCTTCTCACGTTTTCGCTTGCTTCCTCCTCTGCTTTTTCTGCACTAGTGTTTTTTTATTTAGTTTTTATTTTGTAAAAATTATATATTTATTGCTGTTGCACCAACAGGAGAAGATCCCCTTTCGCAAGGTGACGCTCGTCAAGGGCGCCAAGACGCTCGGCCTCGTGAGCAGCGCCATCCAAGTCTCGACCGCCACCGAAAACGTACGCGCACGCCCACTTGAGCGAGTGATCATCTCGGCTCGTGCAGGAGCCCCCGAGCGCTGCTCACAAGACGATCGTGGTGATCACCTTCACATCACAGTACCATTTTTCGTCGTTTGTGCACCGGGACGAGACCTTGAACCTGCTCCTGCACCTGTGGCACTACCCGCCCACCTTCATCGCCCTCGAGGTCGAGCCCCGCAGCAGGTACACCAACATTACGCGTTAATTATAATTTTTTTAAAATTCTGAATTATTATTATTATTTTATTAATAATCTTAAATTAATATTCATTTTTTGTGTGGACAGGGTGACTTCGGCACCTCCGGCTCCGGCGGGCAGCATGGGGGCGGGTGACGCCGGCGGCCGGTCCGACGGCGGGAAGGCCTCGTGGAGACAGAGCGGCGCCGTGCGTGGCGGCGCTGGCAAAGGCTGGGGCGCTGCCGCCGGCGGCGGCGGGGACGACGGCTGGGGCGGTGGCGGTGGCGGCGGCGGTGGCGCCTTCGGAGGGCCGGCAGGCGGCCGGCCGGGCGTCTCGTCCTCGTCGTCCTCGTCGTCCACCACAGGAGGCGGAGGAGGCTGGGGCGGCGCCTCGGCCGCGGGCAACTGGTTTGGCGGAGGCGGTGCGTCTCCCCTGCGTGCTTGGCATTGCTGGCATTGTCAGTGGCGGCATGGACTGACATCAGCGCAAAACAAAATCAACAAAAATGCCAAAAATGCATGGACGGTCGACAGAACGGGTTCTCACGGCCGACATGGTGGACACCAAGACCTCGGAGAATGCGCTGCGGATCGCGCTGGAAGCGCGCGAGATGGGCATCGATACCATCACCGAGCTCGAGTTCCAGGCCGGTACCGACCTCGCGCTGCACCTTCTCCTTCAATTGGTGGCTGGTTGACATGCCATGTTGCAAACGCAACAACAACAACAACAGAACAAATCGACAGAATCGAGCGGGACGTGGAGAACATCCACTCCAACCTGGACAAGGGCGACCGTCTCATGCGGTGCGCGACCGCTTCCCCCCGGCCAAACAAGCCACATGAACGACGGCTGACTCACGCCACAACAACATCACTACCAACACCACCACCATACACAGGGGCATCGAGTCGTTTGGCGGATACCTCAAGAACAAGTTCTCGAGCGCGACGCAGATCCGGGGCACCTCCAGCCCCATCGAGCGCAAGGTTGGCCTCCCCTTTGTTTCTTCATTTTTATAATTTTATTGTTTTGTTTTATTTTATCGTCGACGGCGATGATGTCTCACTTGTGTCCACCACTTGGCGGCCGCAGATCGAGTGGCAGAAGAGGCGGCCGGAGAAGATCGACATCCCAGTTCTGCTCAAGCACAAGAACGACCTATGTACGTGTGGCGCGCGCCCTCGTCGTCCGGACTGCACAGTGGACACAGTGTGATCTCACGGTGATGCGCGCACGCAAACACACACACACACACACATGGCAGTGACGCCGGCGACGCTGCGGATCGAGACGGCGCAGTTCTCGGTGCTGGACGAGAGCCTGGCCAAGATCCGCGGGATGACGTGGCAGTACGAGGACGTCCAGGAGGTCGTCATCCGGTCGCGGCCGCTCCACTTGGACGTGCGATTCGGAGCCAAGTTCCCGCGCTTCCGCCTGGTGTCGTCCTACATCCAGCCCATCGTCAACGAACTCTACTTCCGCTGTACCGAGGTAATAACATTTGATTTATTTATTCCTTTTATTGTTTTATTGTTTTTCTATTTTATCCCTTTTGTTTAAAAATACAAAAAATATTACAAAAATACAACACAGACGAAAGTCCTGTTCGAGCCCGGGCTGCGCAAGTTCGAATTCGGCGACGATCGGATCGAAGTGTCCACGATGACCCGCGAGCAGGGCGGCGGCGCGTTCTTCGGCGTGAAGAAGAGCACGGCCGACCTCCTCAGCGACGAGGTCTCGGTGGAGGTCAAGATGGCGGTCAAGAAGCAAGACGAGGACCTCGACCAGATCACGCATCTGGTCGGCGAGATGGGACAGGTAACGTGATTGTTTTTTTTTCGTCATTTTTTCATTTTATTTATTTATTTTTTGGCTTGTTGCTGATACTGCTCCCTGTTGCCTCGCGCGCGGTGCAGATGGGCATCGCCATGGGCGTGGAGCTGGAGCGACAGACGGAGCAGGTCGGCCGCATCACGACTCGGGTCGAGTACGCCAACGAAAGACTGCACGGGGCCAACAACAGGCTCGAGCGCCAGATTTAAGCGACAACAACAACATGATGATGACGACGATTTGGTTTTTCATTTTGTGTTTGTTGGTCTCTCGACCACGGCAAGAGGGCGGGAGGGAGGGGGGAGGCTTCATGAAGACGATTGGTCGCCGATGCCCTTGCCCAAGCTGGGGAAGTAGTGCTGCTTGTAGAGGGACGAGTAGCCCTGCGCGTTGAGGTAGGCGCTGGCCTCTTCCCAGGCCTTGGCCACCATCTTCTGTCGCACTTCATAGCCCTGCGCGCGTGGATCAACATCATGTTGTTGTTGTTGTTTTTTGTGCGACGACGAAGGGGACGAACCTGGAAGTTGTTCTCAAAGGAGTAGGAGAGCAGCTTCATGAGCTCGGCGATGGACAGGTTGCACTCGTTGACGAGGTCAAACAGGACCTCGCTCCTGTTCTTGGTCGAGACCGAGCTCTTGAAGCTGCAGATGGCCACCGGCAGCAGATTGTCGAGGAACAGGCGGATCGGGTTGCCCGCAAACGTCCTCACGTCCGAGTTGTAGGTCGACATCATGTCGTTCACGTTGACCTCTGTTTTCTCATATGCCATGCGCGGTGGCGTCACGTCAGTTTCACCTCCCACGCACACGAGCACGAGAGCAGCGAGCAACGAACCAGCAAAGGTGCGCGAGTCGGCGACGTAGATGGAGAACCGATCGGCCAGGCCCAGCTCGATCGGGATCGAGTGGTTGGCTGCGTACGCGCTCACGAGTCAGTCCACGAAAAGAAGAAGAAGAAGATGATGATGATAGTGGAGGTCACGTGCGCACCGCAGTAGTTCATGAGGTCGGGGCTGCGGTGGACCTGGTAGGCTCCGCTTACGCGACAGGCGCCGCCCTCGTGAAGGGCCTTCAGCACGTTGGAGGGACTGTCCCAACCATGGCGGAATCATCATCAGTATCATCTTCGTCGTCATCATCAGGCCGCGCTGGCCTGGCGCAAAAGAAGGACGTACTCGGTGCGACCGGCCGAGATGTTGACGTTGGCGTTGTTGCGCTTCAGGTAATCGAACGTGCCCCGGAAGAACTCGTACTCGGACGCTTGCAGGTCGCCTGTGGAGCGCCCACGGTCAGACGTGGAACGCGAGAAAGAGCGGCGGAGGACGCATACGGGTGCCGAGGACGCCGAAGCCGCAGACGCCCTTGCTCCGGTACTGGACCGAGAGCTGGGCGGCCTGGAGGAAGTCGATCGGGTCGTCCTTGGCCAGGCTCGAGTACACGACGATGCCAAACTGGAGCGACGGCTTCCCCTCGGCGGCGAGCGCAGCGACCGTGGCGTCGGCAGACTCCTTGACGACGTCGAGCACCTGCTCGGGCGACATCCCGGAGTGCGTGTGCGCCGACGGCCGCACCACGAGCTCGATGTCTACGACCCGCGAGGTCAACATCATCATCATCATCTTGATCATGTTGATGAAGATGATGATGATAACGAAGGAAGAGGAACATGGACGTACAGCGGACGTTCTCGCTGGCCGCAGCGCGGAGGATGTCGTCGGTGGCGCGCTGGAGCTGGGCGGGATGCTGCAGCACGGCGTTGAAAATCCGCTTGACGCGCGTCCAGGAGCCCTCGTCGTGGGTCGGGGCCAGGATGATGCGGCGCAGGTCCTCGAGCGAGTCGCACGCGAGGCCAAAGCGCTTCTTCATGTCGAACTTGGCCTCCTGGATCTCCTGCCACAGCAGCGGAATGCTCACCGACCCGTCTGCCGTGTGCGCGTGACGACAGCCGCCCCCTTAACGCGGTGAGGGGCGCCACCTTAACAAAAAGAGAACTCGATTGGCGCGCACCGATGCGGCAGTTGAGGTCGGCCTTGGGGAGGGCGCGCACGATGTCGAGCGTGATATCCGGGTTAATGCGGCCGGACCAATAGCCGTGCTTCTTCCGCAGCCGCGGCGACGCCCTGTGTCGTGATCCATCCATCCATCCATCCATCAGCCAACAACCATTGGGGGGGGGGTGAGCCCACTCCACCGCCAACTGTGGCGTGCAAGGGTTCATTCAAGAGGGACGAAGGAGCGCGCACGCAAAGGAGGAAAGATCGACGCCGATGGAGTGCCAGTAGTGCGAAGCGCCGATGATGTCGTCCACGTCGTAGCCCTCCTGTCTCGTGTGTGTGTGTGTGTGCAGTGACGTGTGAGCGAGTAGTCTCCGGAAGCACATGATCAGAGGATGTGTGTACATCGGTGAGGATCTGGAGGCACGAGTGGAGCACTTCGCCGCGAAGACGGCGCTTGTGGGTGGCCTGCAGGAAGGCGGCTGTATAAAAGCGCCCAATGAAGCGGCACGCATGAATAAATGATAAGACAGGTGAGGCCAATGGTTGGGCTGGGGGCGCACCGGAGAAGCCATAGTCGACGAGGCGCAGCATCTCCTCGACGTTGAACTTGTGCGTCTTCTGGAAGATGGCGTACTCCCCCGAGAGCGTGCAGTTGCTCATCGTCTGCGCCAAACGGTGTCCACAAAAAATATAAAATAATGAAAAAGTTATAAAATAGTTTTGAAAATTGGAGGGGTCAGGTGGCAAGAGTCGCGTGGGAGAACCTTGTTGTCGGTGCAGGGCACCACGATGGCGCCGGCGTCAAAGTATTGGCGGATGGGGTGATCCTCCCAAGACTTGATCGCCCGCGTTTGCATGTTGGACGTGATGCAGCACTGGGCATCATGGTTGATGGCGAAGGTGACAGTGAAGAAGAAGATGAATGTGGGGTAAGAAGAAGCCGATTACGTGGGGTAGGCGTCTTGGCGCGCGTGGAGGGCGGCGAGGCGGCGTACCTCGAGCGGGATGCGACGGTCGATGATGTAGTTCATGAGGTGCGGGTTCTGACGGAGCGTGACGCCGTGTCCGATGCGATGGGCGCCACACCAGCGCACCGAGTCCTGAATTGACTCCGGACCGGCGGCTTCGCCCGCGTGCAGCGTGACGTTGATGAAGTTCCGTTGGGCAATCGAGAACGCTGACTGTTGCGACGCAGATCACGTTCAGTCTTTATATAATATATATTTAAAGCCCAAAATAGAAGAAAAGCAAAAATAATGATAAGAAAGTTTTAAAAAATGTCTAACCTTGTGCGTTTTGGAACGGAAGCCGTATTCAGGACCCGCGAGGTCAAAGCCAGCGACGCCCTTGTCCTTGTAGCGCCACGCGATCTCAGCCAGGTTTTCCGTGTCACGCGGGTCGAGCTGCCGCATGCCGCACACGATGATGCGACAACTGGAACCCCGCATCGGAGTAAGCATGAAGCAACTGAAGAAGGAGAGAGGTTGGGAAAAGGTTGGGATATGACGTACAAGATGGGCAGGTTGTGCTCGGCCATGAGCTGGCCCTCGCAGATGGCCTCCATGACCTGGGAGAGGCTCATGCCCTCCCTCGTGTGGAGGATGGGCGAGAACCGCACCTCCAAGTAGCGGACTCCGTCGGCTACGGCGTCTTCGCACACCTCGTACATCACGCGCGTGATGGCGTCTGCACCACATGGGCCCGCCCGCTCGATCATGAGCTGCCATGCCAGAGACAGGCGAGGAGGAAAAGGACACGTACATGGTTTTTGTAGGACACTCAAAGAGATGTCAAAGGCGCGAAGATAATCAACGAGCGAGGTGCAGTCCTCGCCCACGTACAGCTTGTCTCTCAGCTCTTCATAGGTGGTGACGGGCAACGTGACGCCCTGCTCCTGGGCAAGCTCAAGGATGGTGCCGACACGCACGCTGCCGTCGAGGTGAAGGTGCAGCTCGGCCTTCGGAAGCTTCCGGATGATGTCCATAGAAAGAGGGGTGTTCTTGTTGAGTACGGCCCGCTTCATCTTGTGTCCGTGGTCGGTGCTAGTATGGTGTAAAGAGCGGGTTAAGATATAGGAGGCTGTTCGCAAAGAGACGATTTGAGTAACGGCAGATCGGGCGTTCGCAGGGGAATTGATGAATCGTGCGCCGTAAGGGGACGACGATTGGAAAGGCGAACGGCCGAGAGCACGTGAGAAGCGGGGAGGTGCGGTAAGGAACTGCAGACGAGCAGGCCGCATGCGTCTTGTTGTTTGGCTTGGGCCAAAGCGCAAGAATGCGAGGCACTGCTCTAATTATTGCCTTGTCGTGCCTCGAATTGTTTCTTGGTAGGGATGGAAGTTTGCCTCAAATTTCATCGCCTCCCTTGGGGAATGAATAGATGAATATTTGAAGAAGGCAGTAAGAAAACGAAACGGGCAGAGGAAAGAACGGAGAGGAAAGCGTTCCTGGCCATGGCGCACCTGCATCGGGCCAGCGGCAAAGTGCGGAGTCTCACTATGCAAACTCATTACCATCCCTCTCCGTAGAAAGCAATAAAAGTGCTGCAGCACCGGCCTACAAACGGGTGCCGCAGGTCTGCGTGCCCTGTCGTGCGTGCCTGTGCAGGCGAGCCTAATGGTCGGGTCCATTGACAGCTGGCAGTGTTCGGACACGGTTTCACCTGATGAGTCCTTCGTTTGGAACGCGCGCGTTGAGGCCTGAACGTGTTGAGTGGCCAAGTGGTCCCTTGTTGAACAACCAACAACAGACAAGCACTCTGTTTTTCGGTGTTGCCGGGAACTTGTCGTTGTTGCCAACGTGCGTCTGGACGGTGCAACAGTAAGATTTTAAAAGATGGCGGCCAACCCACGGCACGGCTGGGCTGGGATGGAAGAGGAGGAGGAGGAGGGACAGACTGAAGTTGTTGCAAACTCGTTCTCGACCTTCTCCAGCTGCTCGGACAGCAGCAGCAGCAGCAGCAGCAATAAGGGCCAAGTTTCGGGCGGTGCAGCAGGAGGAGGAGGAGCAGTTGCACTGGCCTACAAACGGGTGCCGCAAGTCTGCGTGCCCTGTCGTGCGGCACACTCGGCCTGCACCCTCCACCTGTAAGTACAACCCCCCCCCCCACTACGACCTCTTCCTTCCATGCCTTGCGCAGGTCGTCTTGTCAAAACATATCTCTCTCACCCCCCCCGCCTAAAACCAACCAACCAACCACGTGGGGGTTTGTGTTGGCGTGTGTGTGTGTGTGTGTGGCGTTGAGGAAACAAGGGAGGGCCAACCGTGCTCGCG
Organism: Acanthamoeba lenticulata; assembly: GCA_002179805.1. NCBI lineage: Eukaryota > Discosea > Longamoebia > Acanthamoebidae > Acanthamoeba > Acanthamoeba lenticulata. The sequence goes on from NAVB01000612.1 coordinate 20,401, forward strand.
ATGCGTGCGTCTGGGCCGCGAGCGCGACTGCCGCCCAGCAATGGCTCACAAGCGCGGTCGCAAGCCCAAAGACAAAACGACCTCCACCTCCTCCTCCTCCTCCTCTTCGCTTGATTCCTCTTCAACCCCTCACGCAAGCGCCACTTCAACCAGCTCTGCAAGTTCCGCTTCGTCATCACCAGCATTATCATCACCACCATCAGTAGCGTGGGCAACATCGACCACGACAACAACGACAGCAACCTCACCGGGGTCGGCGATGACGAGGAGGAGGACAAAGAAGAGCAGGGTGGTGATGATGGTCGAGGTGGCCGAGTCACACAACAAGAGGCACAAGCGCAACAAACACAACAAACACCATCATCAACGTCATCGGCATCGACATGGCGAAAAGGCAGGATGTGAGCTGCGCGACGAGGTCGATGAGGACGAGCTCAGCAACAGCGACAACGATGATGCCGAAGCCGACGACTACGATCAATATTACGGGCAAGCTGGCGACGATGATGATTATCGTGTTGGTGGAAGACAACAACCGCCAGAGAAGCGTGCGCAGGCAACGAGCCTTTATGTGCAAGTTCTCTTCGAGCAGCTCACACAGTCAGTGGCGCAGCTTTCCGACGAGCTGCGCACTCTGCGGCAGGACTTCCACAAGCTGCAGATGGATCACGAGAAGCTTGCCACCCTGCGGCAGGACTTGCATGAGCTGCGGATGGACCACGAGCAGCTTGCCACGAGCCACGCCACCCTCTGCCGCCTCGTCCATTCTCCGTCGTCCACCGTGTTTGCCCGACCTTCACCGCAGCTGGCGCAGCCACCACAACAACAACCTCCGCCGCTGCAAGCGAAGGAACTGCAGTGGCCGTGGTGGCACGATGCGGAAGTGGCGGACGACTGGCGCACGAGCTCGTCACGACCACCACCGCTTGGCCGCTTTGGTCCTGTTGACGACACGTCGGCAGCGTCCGGGACGACGCTGCCCTCGGGGGCATTGTCGTCGGTCGTGTGGACGCAGCGGCTTATCACCACGACGGCCTCGGCGCCTGGCTTGTCCTCGTGGCCATCATCGTCACTCGAGGCTCCACGCGACCTTTCGGTATTGCACTCGCCGGGCATGGAGACGGCGGGCGAGGTGTGGGCTGACATGTGCCGCACGGTGCCATCACTCAAGAACTACGTGCTCGACGAGAGCTTGTCCCTCCAGTTTGTCCCTCCTCGCCCTCGCCCTCCTCGCCCTCCTCTTCCCCCACAAGGTCGGTGGTGACCAGGGTTGGCGCTGGGTGCGGTGAT
>NAVB01000614.1:0-13257 GCA_002179805.1 Acanthamoeba lenticulata
CCTTCCGCGCCTCCGCCCGTTTGCATCTGTTTGATTGCTGAAAGGCTTGCTGTTGTGATGAGATCTCCTGCTACACTCACACACAATGAATGAATGAATCTATTTATTTATTTATTTATTACCATCTCGCGATGACGGCCCTCCTGGTCGTCGCTCAGAGGATCTCGATGCCCTCGAACCTGCGGCCATCCTCCACATGAGAACGAAATAGAAAGGGAGGAGAGAGAGAGAGAGAGAGATAGAAAGGGGAGGAACGCAGCAGCAGCAGCAGTAACGATTTGGAACACAATGTGGGGACCGTACTTGACGGGTCCGATGTAGGTCTCATCCATCAGCACGCGGCCGTCGAGATCAAACACCGTGATGTCTGTCGTCGCCGCCCCTAATCAGTCAACCAAGTCACATTCGCCCAGGCCGTGGCCCGCGCAATAACTCCATGCATTGATGATAGAAGACACGGCTTGCTGCGTCTCTCACGCACGCACGCACGCACGCACGCACGCACGCACGCACGCACGCACGCAGATGGGGTGGACGACGCGTACAGGTGGAGATGGTGTCCTGGTGTTCCTCCGTCTTGAGCGCGACGACTTCGTGTTCACGGAAAGGAATAAACTGGAACGACGCAAACCCGTGCGTGGGCTTGTTCTCCTGCACCCGTCACCATCAGTATTACCATCACCCACTCGGAGGCGGCAGGAGCCACTCATGCCGGGGCGAAGGCCAACCAACGCGAGTCGCGAGTTGTAATCGGGGGGGGGGGCACGTGAGAGGGAGAAGGCACCCCGATGTGCGAAACGCGGATGTCAGAGAACTGCTCATTCATGGAGATCACCGTGTCCGAGCCGCGCGACTCGTCCAATGTCTCGTCGTACGCCTCCTGCCGTGGCGGACAGTTGATTGCAGGAAAAGAGGGAAAAGATGGGGTATGGAGGTGAGGAGAAGGCCACAACGCGCTTCTCACAAGGGAGGCAGCACCGTGGACACGCGGCGCGGGAGGAAGAACCAGCGCCGGAGGGCGGCGTTCCATCGGATGGCCTCGTGCAGGAGGTAGCCCGGATACAGCGTGCCCGTCTCCTTCCTACGCACGTTCCCTCTCCGCAGTCGCCTCTTTGTCAGCTGAGTCCCATCCCCCACCTCCCAACCCATTTGGTGGCCCACGCGCAATATGGGAGGAGAAATAGGGAAGGTGCGTGCCTGAGAGCCGTGTAGAGCTGGCCCCAGTCCAGTCGCTCAATCCGGCCTTCGGCGTCAATCCGGGCGATCCATTGCGGATTGTTGTTCACAAATTCCTGAATGAAGGTGGTGTAAATGGAGGCCCCACGCCCCACAGGAGAGGAGAGGGAGGAATCCGTACGCCCTTCGTGGTGGTCCACTCCTTTCCGGTGGAGCCGACGTAGAGGTGCGAGTCTTTGACCGTCGCCCATTCGATCTTGAGGCCCTGTACGCACCACATCACGTGTCGCATCGCACCCCGAGACCATCCGCAACCCGCATTTGTGAGCCCCTCTCCCGTGTATACACACATGCACATACGCATACACCCACCCCCGCCCCATTTTCGGGTTTCGAAATCCTTCCAAGAGAGAGAGAGAGAGAAAGAAAGCAAGAAAAGGCAATGGGCTTTGGGGAGAGGAGAGGAGGCAAATTGAGAACCTTGTCGACATGCCCGTTGCCGTCCATGATGATGTGCTTGGGAATAACCTTGCCGCCCTCCACAAAATAGACTAGTGCGACAACGATTAAAGAGTTAGTGACTCATCCCGGGAGCGTGTGGTGAGTGGGACACGATAGACCCCGCAACGGCATGCAGAGAAGATGCGGGTCCACACGTGCTCGCCACATACCGATTCCAGTGCGATCATCAAAGGTGAGCAGCTGGTCATTGAAGTAGGCCAGCTCCGAGAGCTCCATACCCCTCGAGCCATCGTTATACGTCGACAAGATCTCGGTGGTCTGATTGACGATGCGATAGTCCCAACCCCGTCCCACAAACAGGCGATCGATCGGCATCGATGCTGCAATGTAAGAAAGCGAGCAAGCAAACCCGCACAGAGGCGAGAGGGGGTCATCGTACGGTCTCATCCCAGGAGATAGAGTACTTGCGAGTGTCGGGGTTACGCGTGAGAGTGCCGCTCTTGAGAATGCTCTTCCACTTTTTGTCGTCCTGTATTTGTAGCAACCTGGTTGATGAGCGCGAGAGGAGAGAGCAAAGATGACCCTGAGAGAGAAAGAGAGAAAGAGAGAAAGAGAGAGATGGGGAAGCGTCCTACGGTTTTGGAGGCCTTGTCCATGTCGGCAACAATGGTGATGGAGTACTGCGTGGAGGATGGCTTGTACTTGTGGTAGGCCTACACGCTCGGTATGTGTGCGCGCCCAGCCACCGTGAGCGCGCACGATCCACAGGCTAAAAGCAAACAAGAACAGCGCAAGGAGCGACGTTGCACCTGCTGGAGCGGGTAACGAAGGCAGGCTTCGAGCGTGGCCTCCCTCAGGCCTCGCGAGTGCGGCGAGGTTCCCGTGCCGTTGTCCAAGAAGGCGGGATTCGAGTACAGCAACAGGCCCACAAAGATGAGCACCACCACTACACCCACCACAACCTGCACAAGGGGCAAAAGGTTGCATTTTTTGTGAGAACACACAACGCGGCAACAAAGACAAAGGAGGGAAGATCCACGTCACCTGCTTGTGGCGCGAGTGAAGCTGCGAGAAGGGACCCATTCTGCGCTTGAAAGGTGCGGGCTCGTAAGCGTATCCGAACTGGCCAGGTCCTCGTAGCGAGTTGTTGGGCAGCTCCGTGAACATCAACACACGTGCTGAGCTCGCGGTTTGATTTGAGAGTAAATCAAATCGCGTGGACGATAACGACAGCGCGTTGCCCACAACAAAGAGCCCAACAAGGAGGAGAGCGCCGGCACAAACAAACCGTCAAGAGAGAGAGGGGCTGGCTACGCGGGCCACGTCAGCAACAAACGGCCGAAAGTCCGCTGTGGGCAAAAATTCTCCGGAGCTCTCTGCGGCTGGCGAGAAAGGAAGACGAGACGCCACCAACTTTTCGTGTCCACGGCAAAGCCTTACGGCTCGAGTTCGAGGCTCTCGGCCTTCTGCACAACACTTGTTCCTCCTCTCCTTATCCCTGCCTATGTCTCCAGGGTCTTCCAATTCTGATCAATTTTAATTCCGACTGTAATTCGACGACCGAAGACGATTTCGGTTCTTCTCTTTTCTCTTATCCGCGACCACCAAAGAGAATGGGCTCACCCTCAGAGAGCCGAGCTTTGGACGCGCCCAAGGAAACACAACCTCAATCCTGCTTGGCTCGATGGTGGCCGAAATGGTCGCGATGGACCTGGTTCAAGGTCATTACCTCCATAATTGCTTGCGTGCTTCTGTGTGTATTCTTCTACTGGTTCTCGGCCAAGGGCTACCTGGCCATCTTCCTTGAATGGGTGAAAGACATTGGTTACTGGGGCAACTTGCTCTTTGTCGTCGCCTTCACCCTGACCGGCCTCCCCTTCATGCTCATCGGCTATACTCCCCTCGGCCTTGCCGCGGGCTTCATTTATGGCCAAGATGGCCCCATTCTCGGTACGAAGTCACACGAACCATCCCATCCGCCACCACCACCACGCGTCGTCTCCTTTTGCTGGCGCCGGCGCTCAACTCGCAACCAACTCAATGCACCACAACCACTAACGTGCACGTGGTGGCCGTTCAGGAATTTTGAACGCGTCGGTGACGGTGCTGATCGGCACCATCACGGGCTCCATCGTCGGGTTCTGGTCGTGCCGGGTACTGTGCAAGAGCTGGTTCCAGCGGAAGATCAACGAGAGCCCGACCCTCCAGGCCTTCATGCACACGATGGAGTCCAAGGGCTTCTACCTCATCCTCATCATGCGCATGGCCCCCATCCCTTTTGGCGTCCAGAACGGCCTCTTCTCCGTGCGCTTGCTCCTCTCCTCTGCTTCACCCCGTCGCATGAATTCCACACACATGCCCACACACACGTACTCAACACGAGAGACTTACGCGCGCCACACATGCGCAGGTGTCCAACGTGTCGGTGCTGTCCTTCTCGGTGGCGACCATCGTCGGGCTCGTGCCGGAGATCCTCATGCTGGTGTACATGGGCACCACCATGGCCGACCTGACCTCCATCGCCACGGGCGACTTCAAGTTTGGCCTCTGGCAGAAGGTCATGCTCGGGGTGGAGATCGGGATGACGCTCATCCTCTTCGTGCTGCTCTTCTTCCTCTCGCGCGAGGCCATGCGCAAGGTCAAGCAGCGCCAACGGTACACCCCGCCCCCCCCCCCGCTCCCAGCGCCAATTTTTCTTTTCATTTCGAATAATGTTTGAATATTCGTAATTAATAGTATTAATAATAATTACTCTCCCGCGGATCCCAATAATCATAATAATCGTAATAATCGTCGACATGCGCCAATGCTTTCGGGAACATGCAGGGAAGCGGAGATGGCGGAGGGGCTGGCCGACCTGGAGATGGAGGACTCGGAGATGGATGGAGAGGAGACCGGGGCCCTGCCACCGCTGGACGAGACCGACCGAAGTCGCCTCTTGCGCGCCATCAACGGCGACGGCGCCGATGGTGCGTTCCCCTTTCTAGACCACGGGGATGATGATGATGACCACCACCACTACCACCACCACCACGACGACTACGACGACGAAGAAAACGGAAAAGGAAAAGAAGGAGGCGGAGGCGGAGGAGAGGAAGAGATGGGAGGAGAACAACACAAACCACCATTAGCGTCACCATCACCATCATCTCCATCACCATCATCTCCATCTCCATCACCGCTCGATCATCAATAGTCAATCAATACTCCTCCTCCTCCTCCTCCCCTTTTTACCTCCCCTCCAGGTAATCTACCTGCCTCTGTTTCGCGCGTGGCTTCTTCCTCCTCCTCCTCTCCATTACCCCCCCCCCCTCCCTCTGATGCGCTCTCTTTCTTTCTTTTATTTTTCTCTTTCTCTCTTTCTCTCTCTTTGCCCTTCTTGTGGTGGTTGGGGGGTTCCCTCCCACCTCCTCACGTGTCGCCAATCTTTGTCCCGTGCCTGCAGACTCGAGCGAGGCGGAGATGGAGGAGGCCACCACCACCATCAACAACAATAACAACGGGAGCGGCAATTTTGTGGGCGCCGTCAAGAGGTCCGGGAAGGACATCCTCCAAAAGGTGATCACCACCAAAAGCAAGGGGGAGTGACCACCGCTGCTGGCGCGCAGCCCCTAAATATTAATTATTTATTTATCACTCCTCTCAGTTCACACGTCACCCGCATCCTGTCAATGTATATAAATATGTATATGTATGTGTATATGTATTTATGTTCACCCACTCGTACTGCCACCAGTTGCGGTGGGGCGGGGTTAGCAGCGATGTGGGCGCTGACCATTCTTCTCCCTTCTTGCTGTTGTTGTTGTCGCCGGTAGGATTATCAAGTGACGTGGGTGAGCGCCATGCGCGACGAACCCTACCGTGACGTCTGACAACGACCGCTGTTCTCTTCTCGAGGAGGCGCAGCACCCGGAAGGGAACTTTCAGAGAAAAAGAAGAGCGGAAGGGCGATCAAGGAGTGATCCCCTCCTTTGGGGACTAGTCGTGTGCTCCCCGAAGTGCGCGCGCAGCGCAATCTCGGCTGCACAAATTTTTTTGGCCCAGCAACAACCATTTGTTTCAAGCAACACGTTGGGAAAGGTGTTAAATTAACAAAAAAAAGGGGGGGTTGTTGTGTTCTTGGTGCCGTGCTAATGGCATTAGACATTACGAATGAACAACTTGGGATGGACAAAATGGGGGGGGGAGACTCTCCAGCCTCCACACCCTTCTAGGTGCCACGCCCGTGCTCTTCCCACGACGAGAGAGGATGCCTGATATTCCCCTTAGGCAGGAGCAGGCGTGTCGACCATCTTGACGGTAATGAGCTTCACGCGCGTCGCGTAGAAGAGCGGCGGGTTCACGTTTCGCAAGTAGATCACGCCCCACCTGCGTGTTTGCCCCCCCCCCGCCCAACACCGCGCCCCACGCATGCGGGTGAGAATCGGTGGTTGATCACAGGCAGGACCATGATGGCCTTGGGTTGGGTGGGAGGAAGAGCGTACATGAAGGTGGTGAACCACATCTTGGCAACGGCGTTGGATTGGTACCTCCTGAGGAGGATCGGGTGCGGGACGGGCAAGAGGCCCACAAGGGTCGTGTTGCGCAGGTACTCGAGGATCTGCGTTTCGTCAGTCGACGAGCCGGACACGAGGGTCGGGATCTGCGGGACGATCGCCGCCAGGAGCCGAATGATGGGCACGATGGGCAGCGACGCGCGCCACGATTCGATCCACTCATTGGTCGGCACGAACGTGCCGTCGGCCGACGATGGCGCGCCGGCGCTCGCGGGCTCCTCGGCCGGGGAAGCGTCAGCCGCCTCGCTCGCCGGGGAGGCGGCCGACTCGGGAGCGGCCACGCTCATGGCCGACGAGACTTCCTCGTTCGAGGGCGCCGGGGTGGTCACCGTCGCCGCAGGCACCGCAGGTCCCGCGGGCTGCTGCTGGTCGTCATGCTCGCGCGGGAAGACGCCGGCGCCAGGCACGGGCGTCGCCGGTTCTGTAGCGGTGGCTCCTTCGGCAGGCGGGGCCGGCTCGACAGGCTGGAGCTCCTTGGAGATGTTGAGCTCGGCCAACTCGCCCGAGGCGTCCAGGGGCTGCACCGGCGAGACAGCTGCGTCGGGCTCGGCGGCGGGCGGAACAGCGTCAGCAGCAGCAGCAGCAGGGAGGGGCTTGGGCTGGAGGGCAGAGAGGTCGATGCGGGCGAGGCTGGAGAAGCCCTCGCGGTAGCGGATCATGGCGTAGATGAGCTGGTAGTTGCCCTCGTACTGGTACTGGATGAAGTTGTTGAACACGTTGAGGAGGAAAAAGATGTAGCGGTGGTTCCGCTCGTTGGCAAAGAGGAAGCGCGGGCGCGAGAGGAGCTTGAAGAGGTGCATGAGCTTGTTGGCGGTCACCATTCCGACGGCCTTGACGAAGGGCGACACGTTGGCCAAAATGCTGAGCCAGCACTCGTACAGGATCTCCAGCTCGGCGTGTCCGTCCACGATCATCTTGTGGAACACCTGCACGGTGCGTTGGCACACGTGTGTGCGTGTCCGTGTGAGCCAAAATCGCCCAAGAATTCGAGGCAGGATGACAAATTATGTACGGAATGTGTGCGTACCAGGATGAGGTAGTCGGCGTAATTGCCGGTGAAGGTGGGGAGGTCGATGGTGACGCGCCGCACGAAGGGCTTGTTAAGCTGCACACCGAACTCGCGCTTGCTGCTCATGTGGAGCAGCGCGAACGTGCCCAGCAGGATGAGCCCGCGCTGCGCTGCTCATTCCACCACACGCCACCATCGCCATCAGGAGACCGCTGCAAAGCCTTTTTTACCTCTGCCGCTGCAGGATTTAAGGGTATTTGACGGCTTTGGAGGGGGGGGAGGAGGGGGCACGTACTGATGTCCTTGCGGCCCTCGTGGAGGTAGTGCAGGATGGGGTCGAGGACCTTGGTCACGTCCCCCTTCATCAGCAGCCAGCGGAAGAACCCCTGCTCCCGCCGCCACATAAGGCACACGCAAAGACACAACGCCAGGAGGCCCGAGGCTGCATCAGGTCATGGAGCCTCGTGTCGCGTAGAAGTGGTGTGGCGTGTGGGAGGCGGCGGGAAGGGGTCGATGGTGCAGTGTGGTGGTGGTGGTGATGATGGTTGAGTGGAAGTTGGGGGAGGGGGAAGGCTGACCTGGTTGTCCTGGATGAGCTTCCAGAAGAGCATGAGGACCTCCTGGTGGCAGGAGACCTGCTTGGTGGAGTTGGGGAGGTAGGTGTTGTGGGCGCGGATGGGGTTGGCGAGGAGCTGGTGGAGGGCCTCGTAGACCCACTCGAACTCGCGGGGCTGGTCGATGGTCTTGAGGTACTCGACAAAGATGTTCTTGGCCGCCCCGGCCGGGCGCACGAGGAGCGGCGAGGGCTCGTGGTTGAGCAGCACGGCCAGCACCTGCAGCGATGTGTCGGCCAGGCCCTCCCGGCTGTCGCTGAAGAGGACGTGGTTGTAGGGCATGCCCCACCCGACCGGGTCGTAGGACAGCGCCGTGTTGAGCAGCGAGTAGAACAGCGCCAGCGAGTGGTACGACGTCGTGCAGGCCACCATGTCCAGCCACCGGTTCACGTACACCTCATCCGTCGTCCTTGATGTCGTGATTGGTCATGTTAGTCGTGGTGTTCACTTCTCGCATAAAACTAAAAAATGTCAAGAATGCTGATGTGGGGCGAGGAAGGAGGGGAGGGACGGAGCACCAACCTGTAGAGAGCCTCAGAAAAGAGGACGAGAAGGCAGCGGAGGACCTCGGTGCGGTTGGCGTACATGTGGGCGGCCGTGGGGAGCACATCCTGGACGCCCACGCCGGCGGCCCAGACGTACTCGAGGGGCAAGAAGGCGTCGCTCTCGGGCGTGCGCGTGAGCGGCGAGACCGTGAAGTTGGGGTAGAACAGGAGGTTGACGATGGCGTTCAGCAGCCGGATCGCCAGCGGGTCGGTCGGGTCCTCGCCCTTGAACAGCAGCGTGTCCTCCAGCACGCCCGCCACTGGCTCGTACATGGGCTTCTTTCCCGCTGGGGTAGCCTCACTGGCTTCGGCTGTCGCGGGCTCGTCGTGCTTCTGGAGGTCTACGCCGTTGGGCTGCGGTGCCGCGACGTTCTCAATGCCCTCGCCCGCCGCGCCGTTCTCAGCGGTAGCTGCGTCATGGGCGCCGTTTTCGGCGGCGTCAGCGGCGGCGGTGGCTGTGGTTGTGGCGGCGGGAGGTGGGGCAGTGGAGACAGGCAGCTCGCGGCGCCAGAAGACGGCGTCGAGGAAGTCGTCAGACTGGTCCTCTTCAATAAACGGCAGCAGGCGCGTCACCAAACGCACGCAGTTGAGGGCCGCCTTGTAGTCAGCCGCTGTGTTGGAGGAACCCGAACCCACCACTTGCCTCATGCGCTTAACCGCCTGCAACACGATACCGATGAGCCAAGAGTTTGATGGAGGAACAGACAAGGAGGAGGGAAGTATCACACCTTGTTGAGGAGAAGGGCTAGGTTGCGTGGGTGCTGTTGCTTGATGCGGCGCACATCCTCAGGCTTCACACAATTGAACGTTTCCTCGACCGAAGTGGGTAAAGACCAGAAAGCATCCCAAAATTGGTCGTCATTCGGTGCGATTTCACGTTCCACCAGTGCCCGCAAGAAAGAAGGGTAGTCTTGCTTGGACGCTGTCAGTCCCATCTTTCACGTTGTGCGATGCAATTCCCTCGCGCGCAGTCAGGCTTGTCCGCGCACGCCACCTCAGCAGCTCCCACAGAGAATGCCACGAATTTGCCTTTTTTGTAGACGTGTTCTTGCTGCTTCTTTTGGGTCACGGCTTGGGGTCTTCGAAGGAAACGTTGTCGGACCGCACAAATTCTGTCTCGCCGACTCGCCGCACAAGAGCGACGGAGTCACCGCGAAAGAAGCCCTCGCTGGCCCACGCGACCATCTGCGCCGTCGTGTAGGGGCCGTAGAGCTCGCTCTCTTCGGTGTGCTTGTACTCCCACAAGGAGCCATCGTCCTCAGCCGTCGTCTTCTCGCTCTTCGCCCCACCGCCTGCTCGCATCCTGTGGGCGTCCCGTAGCGGTTAGCTGTAAACGCCTGAGACTGAAGACAACAAGGCGTGGGCTGCCGTACCCAGAGCTGCTGCTACTGCTGCTGCTTGAATCCAAGAGGCTCTGGTGAGGCTGGTCGTCATGAGAGTCGAGCAGAGTGGAGAGCACGCGTTCGCGAGTGTAGTCGTAGACGTTGACCCAGCCCTCGTCGAACAGCTTGCTAGCGGCATCGGTGAGCAGATCGAGCTTGCGCTTACTCTCAGCTAGGTGCTCAGCCGCCTTCTGTCGTGTAGCATCGTCCGCCGAGCCTGCAGCAGCCGCCTTGCCACGAGCCTTGCCCTTGCCCTTGCCCTGTTGGGTGGTCGCAGTCAGTGAGCACCACATCGTCACCCTGATGGCGGAGGGAAGAAGAACGGTACCTCAGCTGCGCGGGCAAGCTTGATGGTCTTGCCCAGCCTCTGGATGGCCTGCTGGAGCGTTTCCTCGGGCAGAAGCACCTCGCATACCTTCCGCTTCAGGTCAAGCAAGTCGATCGGTGCCTGAGCACGCAGATGCGGAGCAAGAGAGGCGAGAGAATCCCACGATGAACAGGTATTAGGAGGAAGGAGAGCGAGAGAGAGAGAGAGAGAGAGCGAGAGTACCTCTTCCTTGGGACTCGCAACGACTGGCTCGCGCGAAGGCACCGCACGAGTGGTAGCTAGCGTTTCGGCATCACGAAGCCATGCATCGGCCTGCAGGGCGTCAGCCTGATGCTCCTTGGCCAGATGGGACATTTCGTCGCCTACATCGTCGTCCTCCCCGTCCCTGAACCGTCCACACAGCACGCCATTCGGAATCAAAGGCTGCTCAACCTGGTGGAGGGGCAAGAGAGAAGGAAACGTACTTGTCTCTTCGCGTGAAGACAAAGTTGCCCGTAGCGTCAAAATAGCCCATCTCGAGGTCTTCTGACAGGTTGAAGGGCTCGATAGGAACCTCTTTGCCTCCGAGCGTGTAGCCGGCCCCTTCCCTCAGCTCGTCGGCCAAGGATGCCTCTCCACGGGCCTCTTCCTCCCCTTCAACGCCTTCTTGGTCTTCGCCACGGCGACCAGCAGCGTTCGAGGCGATGTGGCTGTAATCCAGCCGCCCAAATTCAGAGTCTTCCTTGAAGGTTTGTTGGAATCGGCTAGAAGCCTTCCGTGCTGCTCTCTTGTCTTCCTCCTCACTTTCGCGTTGCCTCTCGAGTGCCATGGCTCTCTCTTCATCGCCAAGTTCATCCCCTTCGCCAGCCATTGTGCCTGTGGATTCGTCTCCATCGTCTTTTTCTTTGCCTTTCGCTCTGCGAGATCTTGGTGCAGCAGCGTGTTCAGCACCCGCGTCTTCTGTGCGCGCCCGCTTTGCCGGTTGATCTTTAGCTAGTTCTGAGCCTTGTTCGGCATCCCCGTTGTCCGCCTTACGCTTGCCGGTCTGTCTTTCTTCGTCCTCCATCACAAAAACAATGCCCTGCGTCAGGGCAGCGAGAAAAAAAAGGCCCTTAAAAAAGAGCAGAACGTTCACGCCCTTGTTGCAACTTTTTACACGCACGCTCTCCCACACGCTGAACTGTACATCGGGCCCGTTCTACAGCACTTGTAGAAAGGCGCCTTACCTTTAGGATGACTGCCGCCAGACGTCAACACTGCAAGAGGCAACCTACACTTGAGAGCCACCTGTGACAGAGGGGAGGCGGGACGGTGAGGAAGAGGGTTGTGTGTAAACTGGCCTCACCAGGACTGGCGTGGAGCGAGTACAATTGGTGCGGCCCTTGCGCTGGACAGGGCACGTGGCACCTGATCGAAATGTGAGGCAGTCACGGAGCGCTTGCATTGTGCGGCTGCTGTTCTTGTAGGAGTCCTCGTCCAGCATGTCCAGCTCAGCAATGGCGTCGTCGAAGGCCTCCTTGGCCAGTGCACAGGCTCTGAAGAAGAAGAAGATCGAAACAGAGACGAAACAAACAAGACGACGGCAACATATGCAGCATGTTCAACGTCTGCTGAGGCGCTCGCGAAAGGGGCCGAGGTGCGCACCTCTCGGGCTGCTTGAGGATCTCGTATTGAAAGACAGAGAAGTTAAGAGCGAGACCCAGACGGATGGGGTGGGCTGGCGGCAGCTCGAGGATGGCAATGTCCGACGCCTGATTGAAGTACTTGAGCGCGTTGTTGATGGCCGCCTTTCGCTCGCCTTCGGGCCCGAACTCGGCCAAATAGCGGTAGTGGTCACCCTTCCTGCACCGACCAATACCAACTTGATCAACCAACTGTCATTATCACCGTGCGCTGGGCCAAGGTCATCGATACATCTTGAAGAAGAAGACACGAGCTTCGGCAGAGACGGTGTGCGGGATCACGTAGGCATCGAGAACGGCCAATAGGTCGCGGCACACGGCGCAGATCTCGGACTCGAGTGCACGTCGATACTTGACGATGTGGCCCACGAAGGCATCACTTCGGTGGATGGAAGCGCGCTTCTCCTCCTCGCACTTGACAATCAGCTCCCACGAGTCGCGCTTGTTGCCGATCTGGTACTTGTACGCCCGCCACAGCAGGCTGCGCTCCTCAACGGTGAGCTCCACCCCCAGCATCGCCACGTTCTTGATGGCCGTCACCATTTCTGGGCCACAGCAGTGGTCAGCCAGGCAAGTGCCTCACCGCCCACCAAGGAGGGAGAGGTTTACCAGAGTAGCGCTTGGCCTTCTCGGCAAGTTTGGCAAAGAAAACCTCCTGGTGGCGTCGGATGTGCACGATCAGGCGAGGATCGGTGACGATGAGATTCCATTTTCTACACACGAGCCGCAAGTTTTGCCAGTCGCCCCACCAGGCACTTTGATCTTTGGTGTTCTTGCTTCGTCGCTTCTTCTTGCTGTGATCATTCCTGCTACTTCCATCTCCACGCGCTGGCCACACGCTTGTCCTCGATTTAGGTGGGGAAGGGAGCAAGAAGCGCCGTGGCGATGTGGATGTAGAGGATGGAAAGGGCAGAACTGAAGGTGCCAACGTTGTTTGGGAGAGAGGCAACAGGTTGTGCAAACTTCCGTTTGCAGTGAACCTTAGAAAAGGGTTAACCTCAGGGATGAGGAACTTCATCAAGTAGGCAATGAGTTCAGAGGGAAGGTCCTCCATCTGTTCGACAATCACTCGACCTGTCCGCAGATATTTACCGCAATGAGAAAGAAGAGAAATCAAGAAAAAATAGTATTCTGGTTGGCTGCATCTTTTTCCAAGGCAAGATGAAGCGGTCCGCAAGCCAGAAGATGAAGTCTCAAACAGCGACCACGCAGACAGAGACCACAAGAAATTTTGAAGCAGAGGCAAGGCGCTACATCGAAGGCGTAGCGGCCTTGCTCATCGCAGACTCTCGGGCTGGTCCGCTACTTGCCGGAGGCGGCAATGAAGATGGACCAGAGGAGCGAGTTGCGGAAGTTCTTCATTCTCTCCTTGCTGATCGCGATGCCTGGCCCAACAATGCGAGAGCACTCCGTGAATACATAATCTCGGACCTGGACAATCTCACCACTGTCCTCATCTCCAAGTACGGCCTCTATCTTTTTTTCGCGTTTCTGAATTGAGATGAGATTTAATTCTGAATTCGT
>NAVB01000615.1:0-24936 GCA_002179805.1 Acanthamoeba lenticulata
AAGAAAGAAAAGAAAAGAGAGTTCCCTGCCCCCCCCCAATCTTCCCAACGCCAGCCAGCCAGCCAGCCAGCCAGCCAGCCAGCCAGCCAGCCAGCCAGCCAGCCAGCCAGCCAGCCAGCCAGCCAGCCAGCCAGCCACGACACGAACAGGGAGGGGAGGGTTCATGGGTGCAATGAGCGCATACCTGCATGATGGAATTGAAGAAGCAGGTATTGCCCAAGTTCTTGAGCCCCTTGAGCCCCGTGGCCTCGCCTCCCGCCCCGAGGGACATCACGTCCGTCTTGTCCATGTGGCGCCCTTTCTTCTTGCGGTCGGTCACCAGCCACGCTTCTGCGCCGATTCCGCGTCATGTCCCCCCCCCCACCCCCCACCCCAACACAAGCGCGGCAGGGGGCCCACATCGAAACAGCCGGAAGCACGCAAGCAAGCGAGTAACGTGAGTGAGTGAGTGAGTGAGGATGAGAACCAGAAGAGAGAGGGGGGAGATGGGGAATGGTGCACCAATATCGGAGGCTGCATATTTCGCGTCCTTGTCGTCATCATCGCGGTCACTGCCGCTCGAAAGGGCATCACTCAGAGCGCGCTTGGCGCTGCGCACGCACGCCTTGATGACAGTGGAAGCGTCGGGCGACACCTGCCCCAACGTACGTAAAGAGACAGAGAAAGAGATATGAGTGTGTGTGTGTGTGTGTGCACAGGAAGACTTGAGAGGGTTTTCATGGGTGAGCGTGCGTGCGCGCAAACACACGTGCATACGAATAATAAAAATAAGAAGAAGAAGAAGAATAGCAACAAGAATAACACGACAGAGCAGCGGCCCGTTCATCCAACCACCGGCTCTTCAAGAGATCGAGAGGCAGATCTGAAAGAGATGAGAAAGAAAGAAAGAAAGAGAGAAGGAAGAAGATGAAAAGAGAAAGCTAAGGCACCTCGTGATCGCATTCATAACACCAGACCTGCAGCTGGCCGAGGCTGAGAGCCAGCGGGTGCTTATTTTTTTCAAAGTGCAGAAGCGCGTGCGCTTCATCATACCGCCCGCAGCTTACCAGCCCACAGCGCAAGCACGCCCAGAGCTGCCCAAGAGAGCTGAGGCCTCCATGCGGGCATAATAATAGAACAAAAATAGAAGGGCTCTCCGTGTACCTCAGGTTCCGAAGAGCGAGGAGGGGTTGCCCCTCCCTTGGCGCCTCCCGTCTTTTTGGTCACTCGAGAGCCACCATGGGGCACGCACACCTGCACGTCGAAATCAATTTTTAAATATTTTTGATAATTAAGAGAAAAAAAACAATATTTAAAAAAGAATTTTGTGTGGATCCACAAATACCTGGCACACGAATGGGGCGCCCTTGGCACTCAGAATGCGCTCTATCTGCGCCACAGAAGCTTGATTGGCGTGAGTACATGTTGAAACCTCCTCGTCGAGGGAGAGGCCAGCATTGCCGCGTGTAGGGGTGGCTGGCCTCGCCTGATTGCTGCGGGGGGCGCTCTTCTTGTGCTTCGGCATGTTCAACACAACCCGGCTTCTTTTTCCTCTTCTTTTTCTTTTTTTTGGGGGACAAGTATTTCTTCTTTCCTCATGCGCAGGGGCGAGCTACCATGCACAACCACCCGTGGCCACACGAATGGGCGACGAAGTCTCCTGCCGCGGTGGCCTGAGTTTGTGTGGCAACGGTGGAAATGGTGGTGGCGCACTCTCGGCGGCTTGAGTGCTGTTTTTGTGGTTGCTGCCTTGTTCTATCGATGGGTCAATCGGAAGGGTCACAGGGCAAGTGGTGGCCGAAGGAGCTCGCTTGAGCTGCGCGAGACATCATCGATGGCATTGGCCACAGAAGGAGCTTCTCAGCAGGCCGATCGGCACCCGCCCACCGTGATGGATGGTGTTCGGGGGCGGCGAGTGTCGTGCTCGACAAGGGGAGTGCTACTTGAGTTTGACACCGCGACTGGGGAGCCATGCATGATCGAGAGCGCGGTGTCAGTGGTTCTCCAACTGGCCCATCACACAGACCTGTACCTCATAACGGAATGCGACGACGACACAACTGAGACAGCAGTGCTTGACCTGCTCGACAAACAAGGAGTGTTGCAGGCTGGCATGAACCCCCACGTACGACAGGTTTCTCCCCTCAACGCTCAACATGCTGGGCTAATAGGGCGTGTGAAAATGGTGGGCGTGTGGCCGAGGAACTTGCTGCAGAAAGTGCTCTTCTGTAGCACTCCTACGGGCAGGGTGCACATCGCGCGCCAGTTGGAATCTTACATGCACATCGATGGTATGATCGGGGCATTCGGAAGGCTGTCGAGCTTCGGGTAGCTGCTCTCGTGTACTCAACCGAACGCGTTGTGTGTGTGTGTGTGTTTGTGTGGTGCTGCAGGGGACGACGCCGTGGCGGAGGGACTCACGCGACATGTCGGCAAGCTTGCCGTGGTGGCAGCGTCGACAGCAACTGTCGCAGAAAGGGAGCTGGTCGGGAAGGCGACCGCCACCGTGCAGAGGGTAAGAACTTTAGAAGAGCTGTTTGCTGCGAGAAACCATGTCTAAGAAGGAGAAGGAACACGATATGTTGCTGTACTACAAAGAATGCCCTCGTCGTTGGCGACTGCGGCAGCGAGGGACTTGACCATCGCTGGCGCTACAACGAAGTGGCGGAGAGAGAGAGAGAGAGGGAGATCGCGGGAGAAAGCGCGCCTAGCCTTGCTTCGTCGTCGCGCACGTCGGAACAGACACGCATCTGATCTGCGGCTTCTCGACTTGAGAGGCTCTCTCCTCTAGATTTCAGAGACCTCGGAGGCGTCGACGAGAGAGTCGGAATCCGTGCTGTCGAGGCCGACTTCTTCATAGTCCTTCTCCAGGGCCGCTAGATCCTCTCGTGCCTCGCTAAACTCGCCCTCTTCCATGCCTTCGCCGACGTACCAGTGAACGAACGCGCGCTTGGCGTACATGAGATCGAACTTGTGGTCGATCCTGGCGAACACTTCGGCGATAGCGGTGCTGTTGGAAAGCATGCAGCACGCCCGCGGGACCTTGGCAAGATCGCCACCGGGAACTGCGGCGGGCTTCGAGTAGTTGATGCCGCACTTGAAGCCGGTGGGGCACCAGTCGACGAACTGAATGGTCTTCTTGGTCTTGATCTGAGCGATAGCGCTGGACACGTCCTTAGGGACGACATCGCCGCGATACATCATGCAAACCGCCATATACTTGCCGTGCCGAGGGTCGCATTTGGCCATCATGTTGGCCGGCTCGAAGACCGAAGTCGTCAGAGCCTGCACGCTGAGATTCTCGTGGTAGGATTTCTCGGGGGTGACTAGCGGCGCGTACGAGCAAAGGAGGAAGTGGATGCGCGGGTAGGGCACGAGGTTCACTTGGAACTCATTGATGTCGACGTTGAGAGCGCCATCGAAGCGCAGGGAGGCCGTGAGAGAGGAGATGACCTGCGCGATGATGCGGTTGAGGTTCTGGTAGGTAGGCTTCTCGAGGCCAAGGTTGTTGCGGCAGATGTCGTAGATGGCCTCGTTGTCGAGCATGAAGGCTACATCGGTGTGCTCCAAGAGCGAGTGCGTCGAAAGCACTGAGTTGTACGGCTCGACAACGCTCGTCGAGATTTGTGGTGAGGGGTAAACGCAGAAGTCGAGCTTGCTTTTTTTGGCGTAGTCAACAGAAAGGCGCTCGAGAAGGAGCGAACCGAAGCCCGAGCCCGTGCCGCCTCCCACGGAATGGAAGATGAGGAAGCCCTGAAGCCCGTCACAGTCGTCCGCCAGTTTTCTGATCTTGTCGAGGGTGTTCTCGATGAGCTCCTTGCCGGTGGTGTAGTGACCACGCGCGTAGTTGTTGGCTGCATCCTCCTTGCCCGAGATCATCTGATCGGGGTGAAAGAGCTTCGAGTAGGCACCAGTCTTGACCCCATCGATCACCGACGGCTCGAGATCCACGTACACGCTTCTCGGAACATACTTACTGCCCCCACCAGTAAGGCTAAAGAAGGTGTCGGACGCATCCGATTGTTGATGTTCGCGACTGTGCTCGGCCATCTTGGTGCCATCGGGATTGATGCCGTGCTCGAGGCAATAAAGCTCCCAGCAAGAATTTCCGACTTGAATGCCAGCCTGACCTACGTGAAGCGAAATAATCTCTCTCATCGGTGGTGGTGGTGGTGTGTGGTGCTTGTAGCGTTGCGCGTTGGGTGGAGAGACGACTTAGGTGCTCTCTCCGGGCCCTCGCGCCGTTTCAGCACTGCTCTCCCGCGCTTTTTTTCCCGCCAAAACCTCTCGGAGCACGTTTGCAAGAAAGGGTTTTTCTCCGTGCATTTCACGGCCCCCGAGAACTCAGCCAAGGGCAACCTTCGGGCGACCTTTGTTGAGGCCCTCCAGAAGCACGCAAGCTTTACAGAGGCGCTGGCTGGAGATGTAGCCACAGCGCGTGCACTTGCCCACTCGCGGAATCTTGTCTTCAGCCTCTGTGCTGAGATGCATGTTTTCGCCCGAGTGAATGATGTCTGTTACCCGCACACCAACCCCCCCCCCTCTTTAATCCTGAGAGAACCTGTATTCAGCCGCGAGAGATTCAGCCTACCTAGAATGGCGCTTGGTCGAATCCTCTCTAAATCCTTGAGGAACTCTCTTGCAAAACCTCGATACGCGTTGGGTGAGTAGATGCACTCAGTGGAAAAATAATCCAGCTTCTTGAAGTAGGCATACCTGTTCATCCCCCCCTCCCCTCTCTGTTGTTGGCGGTGATCACCCTTCTTGTGGTGTGTGAGAAAGAGGGCGCAAAAAAGCACGTACATGACAATTTCTTTTTCGTAGGTGTATTTGAAGGGCTTGCAACGTGGGAGCGTGCCTTTGCTACCCGTCACGATGTCTACGCACCGTCGTAAACGAGACGAGTCTCCGCGCAGAACTAAGAATGCGTGTGTCCGTGCACGCGTCAACGCACATGTAAAGTGTACACATGCATGTTCTCCTGACAGATGGTAACCGTCGAGCTCAATGGAGAAAAACAGGGAAAGCAGGGCTCGTACGATTCATCAACACCGTCTCGGCAATATCATCAGCATTATGGCCCGTAACGATCTTATCTGCCTTCATGATGATCGCGCCTCGGTCAAGGGCCTGCCGCCGGAAGACGCCGCAGAAAGTGCCTGTTTGTGGTGACCCCATCACGAGTTATTGATGGTGACCCAAAAGGAGTATTGGTACGGGAATTTACGTACAGTTATTTCGAAGTCCAATCACACGGACAATATCGTCCATGGACCAGCCATAAAGGTCCTTGTAGGACAGGATCTGCCTCCCCGAAAGGTCCCAGGTTTAGCTCGCGTCGAGCGATCCAAGTGAAGTGACATGGGAAATGGTCACCTTAAGTGGCAATTGGTACTGTTCCTTGTTTCTCTTCACGGTCTGAGCCAAGGCAAGACCCCACCACCTCTCGGAAGGAATGAATAAACGTAGCTACAAAATAGAAATAAAGAAAAATAAATGCAAAAAGGAATAGCTTATGCGACACACACACACACCTCAAGAGAGTCGTCTCGGTAGCCCGTGATGCCTTCGTCAATTGACAATAAAAAGAGATCGAGGCCGTAGTCGTGTCTTGCGTTGAGAGTGGTTAAAACGTGCGCCAAAACGGTGGAATCTGCCAGCACCCGACGCAGTGTGAGTGCGCTGAGCATAGTTGGAAATATGACTGACTGGGCGGTACCTCACCTTTGCCCCCACTGGCTGCAATGGCCACACGCTCTCCTCTATGAAAAAGATGATTATCCACAATTGTCTGATGCACCTCATCTTCAAACACAGAAAAGAAGCACTCCTTGCATATCATCTCCGACGTTTTAGGGCGCTTGATGATGGCCCTCTTTTCACGACAGAGGCAGCAGCATCGAGCTGATGCCATGGCTCGCGAGGAATAAAAGAAAATGAAAATAAAAAATAAAAAAAGTATTGTTGTTGGCGCCGAATTTTTTTTTAAGCCATCAAGATGGAGTCTGGAGGGGACGAGTTGCCTCCCGAAGTAATGTTGCGCATCTTCTACAATCTCGAATGCCAAGACTTGCTTTTAAGGGCAGGTGCGCATCAGTGCCTTTCGCGTGGACCCTTAATAACACCTGACCCCCGCTCTTCCTGCCTGCTTGCAGCGCTGACGTGCAGGCAATGGTGGAACTTATCGCACGACGAACATCTTTGGTGCAAAAGCCCGGGCCTCCCGGTAGAGGTGCCTGCTGAGGTTGTCTCTGAAGCTGTTTATTGTGCTTGGCAGGCACCGCTTGTGCGAGCGTGACGTTGGCCACATTTCGTTGCTCGACCTCCTTCGGCCAGAAGTGGGAGAAAGAACAGCAACGCACAATGAAGGGGGCAAGCGTCATGCTTCTGCACAACAGGCTACCTTTGTTCAAGCCAAGCCTTCAGACAGGTAACCATAGCTTGTTTGACCCAAGATATCAGTTCCTTCCCTCTTGCTTGCTCGTCCTATGCATCTCACGCTCTTGATTGCATGTCAATCGCCAGTTCGTGGCAGTGGTTGTGGCGTGTGCACAATGTAAGTACCCAGAAGCTTGAGGAAGGGAAGAGCAGGAAAGCCAACTTATAGCCTTGGCTGATTTATGTTAACGGTCTGTGCAGGTAAAAGCAACGGGCGGTCCCTTCACGGGGATCGGGTATGGCGCCAGTATGACCAGTAACAGCAGCAGTGGCGGCAGTCCAGAGGCCAAAGTCTGGCAGTATTGTGGTGAATGGAAAGGTTGCTCTCCCATTTCTACTCCATTTTCTAGTCTTTTCGCCTTTCTCTTACTCTTGCTTTCGGACGTGGTGAATAGACGGTAAGAGGCATGGATACGTATGCAGCACCCACTTTCTTTCCTTCTTCTTCTGTTATTGACGCGCGGTATGTGTGTGTGTGTGTGTTGGTCTTGCGGTGTGTGTAGGGCAAGTGCATATGGTACGCACACATCGATTTCCGACTTTAGCATGAGCTTGTGGAAGGATTAACGAAAGTGCCCTCCCACTCTGGCTGCTTCAATTAATTGACACAGGAGCAACGGGACCTGGTATCATGGTAATTGCGCAGATGACCCTCGCCAAACCACCTTCTTCGACTCCCTTCCATCATGCTTTAGATCTCTAGTTGATGTCGGTGAATCTGGCTGGCCACGAGCCAGCCCCTTTGCCCTAATGTCTGATGGTTGGTGGTGCGAGGTGCAGGGCAATGGGAAAATGACACTCGGCATGGTTATGGGAGAATTGCTTGGAAGGGTGGCGGCTACTATGAGGGCTTCTGGCGGGACGGCTTTCAGGATGGCTTTGGTACCCTCCATACCAGGTACCGAGATGTCCATCTCGTTTAAAAGGCTAAGGTATTGTTGTTTTCTCACTCTGCTTTCAACTTGACCTGGATTCAACACAGGAATGAGTTTACCTTCCAGGGCAATTGGTCAAAGTATGTTGTACTTTTCTTGTTTTTTTCTCTCTTTTTTTTTTCGTTCTTACCCATGAGTTGTTCCACCACCAGGAACGAGCTCAATGGTGAAGGCACCAAATTTTGGTTTGAGAACGGCAAGCGAGAATGCTACACGGGAATGTTCCAGCATACCAAAGTACTGCATGTTTTCTGTTTGGCGCCTGGATCCCTTGGAGCTGCTAACCACCAAGGCGAAATTTAGGCTGATGGGTATGGGCACCGTGAGTATGGTAATGGTGCTACCTATGATGGATTCTATCGTCAAGATCGCCGAGTTGGTTTTGGTGTCTTCACCTGGCCCTCTCATCATCAGTTTGCAGGCATTTGGCAGGTATGTTTACTTGCTCAACAATAGCACTTCCTTTGTGCTGACATCCTGCGCAGGTTGGCCGTCAGCAAGGGCGACTGATTTGCCCAAATGGCCAGGAGTTTGAACAAGCATGGAGAGGTACTAGCTCCCAACAAGTTGCCTTAGGTAAATGCTCACGCTTATTATTTTACCATCGTTCAGAAGAAAAAATGCAAATGAATGAATTGCATGTTGCTGGTGAAGTGGAAGTGTTTGATGGTAAGATCTGTGATGGGCTGACCTGGATCCAAAAGCAGAAAGCCTCTTTTTTTTTGAGCATCAGCTAGGGAGATAGATGTGTCTTTCTTTTATAGGCAAATTAAATCCATTAAACGGGCAAACATGCTGCAGCTAGGTTTATTCAAGGCGTCCCATTTTTACAAATCGTGCCGCAACAATGATCGGCTGCACGCATTCCTGAATAATCCAGCTAGGTTTATTCAAGTCGTACCATTTTTTACAAATCGTGCCGGCTGCCCCCTCCCCCCCTTCCAAAACATAAGAACGGCAAACAAGACACATACCACCATGCTCCCCTTCTGGTTCCAGACAGCTTCTGATCGAGCGTGGTTTACTTCTGACAACGCTCATGCGAGTTTTCCGCTAAACCATGATCGGAATGCACGCATTCCGGACATTGTTGAGAGGAAATCTCGTCTGTACGATGCCAGAGACAGCTGGTGCTTGAACAAAAGATGTTCACCTTTGGATGCTGGTCATGGTGGTATGTGTGATTCTTCTAGTTTTGAGGTAGGTCCAGACGGCCGGCACGATTTGTAAAAAATGGGACGACTTGAATAAACCTAGCTGTAGCTCTCCAAAGGCCGCAACCAAAGTAAAGGCTTCTTGACACCATCCCCTTCAGCCAACTCAAAGTTGTGCTTGGGAAATAGAATAGTAACATGGCGCCACATTAAGTCAGCAAACTCATCCAAAGTTTTGAAAGAGGGCAAAGTAGCTGGGCAGGAACACATTGGTTCTGAATTGTTATGGTTGAGTGTCACCAATAATCCTTCATTTAATATTGCTCAACATGTTAATGAGCTTAATAATAAAGGCAAATAATCAAGGCATTTCGAGAGGAGAGCAACACTGAGTGGGATTATCTCCAGTTTATTGTGGATGCTGGCGACCTATTGATTGTGGACAATGCCTCTATTCATGCTGGCCAAGCCATATGGCCACACCTTATGGCGCTGCGTAGAGCTCATGGCATCAAGTACACCTTCCTTCCCAAGTACAGCCCTGAACTGAACCCTTGTGAGTTGGTGTTTGGCTTTGTCAAGAATAGGATGCGCCGGTCAGGGTTTGTTGGGAATGGTTTTGCAGTGTCTGAAATGGTGCTCGACTCCGTGGCGGTTTTGCCTTACCGCTCCGTGTTGAACAGGTAGAAAGAGTGCACCACGATTGCGGAACGCTTGACATTGGAATAAACTGCTCTTTGACACGGTTTCTGCGTTTCTGCTCCGGCGCGGCGAAAAACGCGGAAAAGGGGGGGAGGGGGCAACCGAAATTTTTTTTTCAAAAATGGGACGACTTGAATAAACCTAGCTGTATGTGTTTCAACTATTTATAAAGGTATGTTGCAAAACAACAAATACGACAGCACTCACCATGCCACTTACTGGCACTGTGCAAATCCAAGCCTGAAACAAGCAACACTTCTGTTACCAACATGTAAAACAAGAAAAAGGATGCACATACCAGCCACATTCGCAATAGCAGTCGCCAGTTGATTGCATGAAATCCATCAGCTAAGCCCACACCAAACACAGAACCCACTATACAGTATGTTGAGTTCATGTGCAGCGTAAAGAACTTACTCCCTGCCAGTTGAAGTAGAGGTCAGCGTGTGGAAGTGGTGTTAACACAGAGAGTTAAGTGCGCACCAAGCACAGTGGCAACAGAAGAACCAAAGTCCATTGGAAAGCCTCGTGAAGGTGTCACCTGTCAAAGAGTGTGATACACTGAATTGGCCGCGAGCTGCAGATCGTGAGAAATAGTACCAGTGTGCAGTTGCAGCCAACGCTCTCGATGATTTTGTAGCCCCATATGAGCAGGCCAAAAAAGATGGCAACAGCACCAACTCCAAGTATCCACCTGTTGCAGGCTGCAGTGAGGATGATCAAAGACTAGCGCTCACTTTAAGCCAAGTGGGCAAGCACCATGGGAGAGAGGGCTCTTGCTCAATTAATCCGCTGCCGCCACTCTCCAGGTCGTTGAATAGGGCCAACAGGATGACAAATGGCGCCGACGCGTTGGAGATATCAATGGACCCATGGGCGAATCCTGGCATGTCCCCCAACAGTTGTATCAGCGTACACGCCATCAAGGGCCACAAAATGCAAGTGCGTGTGCTTTTACCGGAAACGCTGGCAGACAAGATCTGAAGAAAGGAAAAGAGATCCTCAGTGCGCGCATCAAAGCCTTCACTGTGAGCATAAAGCTCCTCATTCTTCTTCCTGCGCTCCCGTTCGTCCCAATCCTCCACGGTCTCCTTTTGAAAGCACGCGACTAATTAGTCCATCAAGTCAGCAGCTGTGAGGTTGGCAGGGGAAACAGAGCACATACGCCGCTCTCATTGCCGAGCAATTCCTCCGCCAAATCATCTGCACTGTCCATGATCGGAACTGTGTCGAGATGATCCATTGACTGTTGCTGGTCCAAAAACATCGGTTTCTTTTGCAGGAAGCTGATATCGTCATCGCTTTCGTCCTCGCTGCTGCTCTGCCCTCTCCGCACGGAAGCATGCCTGCGCCTTCCTGTATATACGTGTGCGTATGTGTGTATGTATGTATGTATGTATAGATTTATAAGTGTGTGTGCATGTGAGGGCGCACTCAGATTTGGGTTAGATGCAAGGGGAGAGAGAGAGCAACACGCCCACAAACAACACCAACGGTCATGCCATAGGCCGCCGATAGCAGGCACCACCTGTACCTGTTTCCTCTGGAGAATGGTACACATTGGCCAGTGCCGCTGCCAACGCCATCTTGTGTTCAAAGAATTTAGATACCACGTAGTCTCTAATTGTCCCCAAATACCCCCCTCCCCACCACGACGCGGTGACACAGATCAGCCAGACCATCCATCACCAGCTCCCACTGCCCCCAGGAGGGCTCCCGCGACACAGCATTGGATGCGCACCTGAAAAAGGGAATTCGCATGCAGCAAACGAGGAGGGCGCGCGAGAGGCCTTCGTCCGATGCCTGCATCTCTTCGTAGTAGGCGCTCTCGCCTAATCCACCCATGACTGTTTTTGTTGGTGGTGGTGGTGGTGGTTGGTGGTAAGTGGCTAGCTGCTGTATCATTCATCATCCACAGGAAGGGCAAGAGGAGGAGGAGGAGGAGGAGGAACCACTCTGGCTGTTGTGGCGATTGTGGTGGCCGTAGCGCTTGCGGAGGGATCCTTGCTCATCGTATTTGTTGTCAATCCATTGCCAGAGAAGGGGCACGCCAAACAGCCACACGACGAAAAGAGTCCCGAAGCCGATGGCGCCGCACACGCTCAGAATAAGTGCGGGCGAATACTGCCTATCCCAGCCTGAGATTGCACATTGCAGAGCGCGCACGATTGCCGACAGTCAATCCCGAAGAAAGAAATAAAAAATGAAGAAAAAGAAGAAGTAAAGCCCAAAGGGTTGCAGGAGAGAGAGAAATACCGAGGCCGGGGGAAGCTTTATAGACGAAGAAGTAGCAGAGAAAGACGGCAGTGATGCCATAGAAGAAGGGGAGCGCACGAAAGCCATGCTTAAGCGAGTTTTCCCTGCGCAAGATGCACAGGCGAATCACCAGGAACAGCATCAACGACACCGCCGCCGCTGCGCATGTTCCAGTTGCAAAAAAGTGATGGAGAAGAAGGTTGAATGATCAGTCAAGCAAAAAAACAACAAACAAACAAAAAAGCTACTACTACGCGTAGATCAGCAGCAGTGTCGGAAAGAGAGGGGCCAGGAAACAGACAGATAGATTCAGCGTACCAAGAAGCGGGGATGTGACGGTAGAGAGCATGACGCGTCCAACTCGCCGCCAGTCAACACCCGCCATGCCCTTTCCCATGACAGTGAAGCCGACAATGCCACCGACTAGCAAAATGCGCCGCGATGACAACGACGGGTGGTGAGCACGGCATGGCCAGGCCGCAAAGAGCGGAGGAGGCCGCAGTACCAATAGCGTGAGCGGTAGAGATAGGCAGGCCGAGAGAGGTGCTGATCGCCAGACAGAAAAGGGCGCCCGCGAGAGTGGAGCACATCCCGAGCATCAACTGAGTTGGTTGGCCGTCAAACACGCCAGGAACCATCCCACTTTTGTTGTACAGGTCTAGCCGTCCCAGAAAAGCGACGCATCATTAGTGGCTCGCACCCACTGTCCCCAGAAGGAGGCTACGCACCGACAACGTCCCTCCCTGTGATGACCGCACCAGCACATTCCACCACAAAAGCTAGCAGGATGGCTTGCCCAAGCGTCAAGGCCCGAGACCCTACTGATGGTCCAAACTGCAGGCCATCAAAATATGAGTCCCTGTTTATTCTCTTCGTATTTACATCTTGTAATGCAACATAAAACAAAATAAAAACAGAAAAACAAACAAACAAACAAAGACGTACGGCGGTGGCAACATCGTTGGCGCCCAAGCCCCAGGCCTGCGGCAAGTGAGCAATTTTCTTCGAGAAGAAAATTTGAAATTAGGATGGTAAAAAACGTACCACTAGGAAAGCTAGGAAGGCGCCAATGACGACGATCCACCAGAGCATGGCGCAGGGACAGTCAGGCCTTCTTGCTGCGTCTGGCCAAGGTTTTTTTTTCTCTGTTCTTTCTTTCTTTACCGCTTTCGTCAAATTTTTTCTTTTCTTTTCTTTTCTTTTTGTTTTCTTTTGCTGGCCACAATAATGAAATTTAATAAATAACAATGGTAATATCGACAAGTATGGAAAAAAATATGAAGCCGACCTGTCACCACGGCTGTTGGTGGGGTCCTCGTGAAGCAGAGATGGTCAGCCGTGGGGCGCCAGCCTCGGAAGGAGGTCGAGGAGCGGAGAACTGTTCATCCACAACGTGCTCTTCGTCGTCGTCGTCGTCTTCATCATCGTCCGGACCCGCTTCATAGGAAGCGGCTAGCGGGGCGCGAGAGCCCAGCGGTGGTAGCGCGAAGGGGCGTTCGCGTGCCCAGTGGGCATTGAGGAGGCCAGCCTCTTTGGCTGAAGCCAGGTGAGGAGGGGCGATGGCACTCGCCACGGTCGGCTGTTGGTGCGGTGGCGGGGCGGCGTAAATGTTATTAGTAGCCGCCTGTTGGTGGTAGTGCTGTTGTGGTTGCTGGTGCTGGTGCTGGTGGTGATGGTAGGGCGAAGGTGCAGCAGCAGCAGCAGCAGCAGAGGGTCCCCCGCTGTAGTAGCAGTGCAGGCAGTGATGGCAGTAGGGGCACGTCGGCGGATAGGCAAACGCGGCCGCCGCCCCCGGTACAAACGCCGTCTGTGGGTGGTGTGTCTGTGGGTAGACGTTTGGTGAAGGCGGCGATGACGAGGAGGCTGAAGGAGGCGACGAGCTGGCCACGTAGTGGTTGGCGCTTCCCGACGCTGTCTTGGGCGGCATCAGAGGAAGGTAGGCCTGGGGCGAGACGGCAGAAAGCGAAGACGAAAGGAAGCGAGAGCCGACGCCGGGGGTGACACCACCGCCAACACCAGCAGCAGCAGCAGTGGCGCCTGTGGGAGGCAGACAGGGCGAACCGCTGGCTGGCGACTCCGATCCCGTGACACCGTCAGCGTCAGTGAAGCCTCCTGAGCTTGACGACGAGGCTGATCGCATGAGGCGCAAATCCACAAACGTCGGATCGGAGAGGAGTCCTGTGCGCGTCGGTCGTGAAGGATAATAAGACGACGGAGGACCGTAGGGTGGCATCTGGTGGCCGCTCGCCCCAGCGTAGTCCGCCACCAACAGAGCTGCCGCCGCCGCCGCTGCCGTGGCAGGCGACAGGGGAGTTGCGCCGGATGACGGGTGGCTCGATGAGGGTGGCGGTGGGGGAACATGATGTTGCAGCACGCGGCCCGCCGCAGCGAGAGGAGCCAGCATCTCGACATATCGCTCCCGCACGAAGCGACAGAGCACCTCGTCCTCTGGGCCCCCGCACGCTTCCACCACCCGGCTGGCCTCCTGCAGGCAGACCAAACACGCCCACCACCATCACCACCACATTGCAGTTGCACCACACGATGGGGGTCCTACGTGAGCTCACCACCAGTGATTCATAGAGAGGGGGGGGGCACCCACCTCGACCAAGCGCTGTTGCTTTAGCTTGTCGTGATTGATGGGCTTGAGGTGCGTGTAGTGCTGTAGGGAGTTGCCGCGGGGACCCTTTCGGTTGTACTGCACCGACGGAAACGCCCTCTTTACCAGCTTGCTGGAATTGCAAAATAATGAATTTAATAACACAAAAAAAAAAACACAAAAACAACCAGTCCCCGCCACCAGCGTGAGCGTCGGCGGTTACGATGTCAAGGAGGAGCGTAAGCGTACCCAAAGTAGGTGGCATTTATGGAAGGCTCGAGGCCCTTCTCCTGGCACATGTCAACGTAGTGCTGATAGACAGCGTTCTTGGAAGTCGAGCCGCTTTTGCCCATCTTATAGTTCTCTCGCAGCCTGCCATGCGCCAGGAGTTTGGACACTTACGTGAACAACAAGTTTGCTTGGCCAAAGTTTTGGTGGGGGGAGTACGAACCAGGCCACTACGTGCAGCATGTGTTTCTTGCGCTGGAGATGGTCCGTCGCCGACGAGGACGAAGAGCTTGGGGACGCCATTAAAAGAAACGCGAATGCGGCCGTGCCAATACCTCGCGCACTGCTGGTTTGTCGTCTTCACCTTCTCCCGGGAGGCTGAAGAAGGCCGCGGAGAGGAATCGGCCCTTGAGCAGACGGTTGCTCCACACACGTCACGTTGCTGCGCGCGTTGGCCCTTCGCCCATTGGCAAGTGTAGTTAAGCAACCGTTTGACCAATGGAACGTGATGGACTGGCTTCTGATTGGACGACAGGCGAAAACTCGGGCCATGGTAGAAGGTGTGCTTCATTTCGGAGTTCAACTCCGTGTCTCGCGGCTCCTGTTGCCTTCTGAAACGTGTCAGCGGCACCACAGGCGACCTGTGCTGGGCGTCATCAGTACAACAAAGATTTCTTTCTTAATTTTATTTTTGTTTTTATTTCGTTTTTTCGAGAAGAAAAGTATGTTCGGCCGATCACTGCTGAACGTTGTGTGGGTAAAACCAGAGGTGGTTCCTCTGGTGCACCAGAGGAGCCGGATAGGCCCAGAAAGGAGGAGGATGCGGCAGGCAGTGTGCTCTGATTCGCCTCTGAATGCCGAAGAGGTGGCTGGAGGAGGGGAGGAGTAGTAGCCCACCAGGTGTTGTGCTGCAAGATGGGTGGTAGAGGCACGGTCGACCGCGTAGCAGTACTGGCAGAGTGCACGTCAACCGCGACCCACGACATAATTGGTGTGTCTGCCCCGGCCACGGGCTTTACATAGTGGGGGTGGGCACCAGCGGGCACACCAAGCGCCCTCCCAGAAGGCCAGTCACCACAGGGGAGGAACTGCAGTTGGTGTGTGGACCTGTCCTGGTGGGGCAAGGAAGTGGCGGTGGCGCAGCAAGCACAAAGGGAAGTGGTCGGAACTACTTCTTTTTCCTCTTCTTCTGGCGATGTGGGCGGGGAGGGCGAGCAGCTCGAAGTGGCTCCTGTGGCTTGCATGGCGCTGTTATGTTGGTGGTGGTGGTGCTGTTGCTGGTTGGTTGACAGACCTAGGGAAGAGGGCTGTGAGGAGTAATAGTAGTAGTCGTTGATGTGGACGTCGTTGAAGGAAGGTGAGGAGGAGGAGTGGTAAAGTGGAGGAGCGGGAGTCTCGGCGGCATCTTGGAGGCTTCGGCCACCAGGATGATGATGATGGCGGAACGGTGGGTTGTCCCACGCAATGCTGTGCAGAGGCTGTGAAGGGCTGCGCCCTCCACCAGCAGAAGCAGAAGCAGAAGCAGCAGATGATGATGAAACCGCAGGCAAGTGATCCTCCGCTCGCTGCTGCTGCTGCTGTCTTGTGGTGGGGCACTTGACGCGTTTGAGGTGGGTGTAGTGGTGCTCAGAGCGGCCCCGTGGTCCCTTCCTGAGAGAGAGAGAGAGAGAGAGTGAGATTTTGCTGTCCTGAGCACAGATGACGGGCGAATCATATTTGGGGGAGGGGGCAAGGTGGAAGAAGGAAGAACACCTGTTATAGCGGATTGAAGGAAAGGCCTGCCGGACAAGCTGCACTTGCAGACAAATGTACACCAAGGAAGTTTATCTTCCTCTGCCTCTGAAGAAAGTTGATTGGGTCTTCTGGGGGGGGGGGAATGCATGCCTTGCCAAAGTAGGTGCCGTTGATGTCGGTCACAAGGCCACGCCGGCGACATTCGTGAAGGAAGCTCAGGTAAACGCCCTGCTTGCTCAGTGATCCGCTCTTGCCTTGGCGGTAGTGGTCCCGCAACCTGAACCAGAGCATCCCAACCACCCAACGACAGCATGGCCTAACATCAGGAGAGGGCTTCTGGTGACGAGAGCGAAAGGCAGGAATAATGCGTACCATGCCACGACAAGGGAGCTGTTACAGCGACGACTCATATCTCCTTCCTCGTAGTGGGGAAGATCATGATCACCATCCCTGATTGGCGCTTCTAAAAGGCTTCTGTCGTCAAAAGTCAACTCTACGTTGAAACCTCCCGGCTGGGCCTCCATCGGGCTGGGCCCTCTTCTGCCTTCAAATGGAAGAGACAAGGCTTGCCTGACAGCTTGCGAATGTGGAAACGTGGCTGGGCGGAAGAAGCTCACGGAAGGAGAGAGGGGCTTGGAACAACCAGGTACACTTTGGCGTTGTAGGGCAGCAGGGGAGATGTCGGGCGAGGGCAACTGGAAAGTGCTTGTGGCGAGGGTGTAAGGCGTGTGGGGGGCTTGTGTCGTGAGGTGGGGACGAGTGAGTATGCGTGCTGAAGACAACACCCCCAAGCAGCTCTTTCACCGCGGGGTCAAGCAGCTGGTGGCCGACCAGATCCGGCCAATGGCACACCACCTCTGGCGTGAGGAGACGAGCTTATTGGGCCTCCTCGTGCCCCAGGCGACGGACAGTTCAGCCTCCTATGAAGCACGTCTCGTTGGCCACCAGACCGGAGAGTGTGGCGGAAAAAGACCGGTGCACCGGTCACGCGCGAAGTAAAAGAAGGGAGGGCCTCTATTTGCTGCGGACTGAGATCCCCAAATAAGACACACAAAACAAAACACCCGGGTGGTGGTGGGTAAATAAATAAATAAATGAGCCTTATTACTCGCGTCGGCAACGAGTGGTTTGGCCATATAAATAAATCGCGTCCGGCTGCCACTAGTTGGGACCTGCTAGGCCCGGCGCACGTAGGTCGAGGGAACAAACCCGATCCTGCAAAAGCCACACCACACCACAAAGAATGGTGTGCGTGTGTGAGCACCGGTGTGGGCCATGTTGTCTTTTGGGGCGGGGAGGGGCGGGGGGAGAAGAAGTGGGAAGTGGCACCTGCCGTCAAAGGCCTTGGCTTCAAACCAACCGTCAACCTCCTCCTCGATGACCCACAGCCGATCTCCAACCTTGAGGCTTAACTAGCGGCACAATCAGCGGAGAGGAGGAAGCGTGTCTAAGTCACACGCCCACCACCAGGCGTTTTCCGGAAGGCCCAGGGGAGGGGGGTGGGGGGATATTGGGCGCTACGCCACTGCGGCAATCGAGAGTACTCTATTTACTCCCTCGTCGCGCCAGGTAGGGGACTCCCCTCTCTCCCCTCTCCCTCTTTCTCTCTCTTCCTCCCTCTTCCTCTCTCTCTCTCCCTCTCACCCTCATTACAGATGGATAAAAGGCGGTGGGGGGGGGGGGAGTTGCGCTCACTTCTGTTTCGCTTTGGGCAGCAAAGTCGAAGAGGGCCATGTACTCGACCTGCTACATACACACGCGCGCGCGTGCGAGGCAATTCAAGATTTGAGAGGAAAGAAAGAAAGTAAGAAAGTAAGAAAGATAAATAGAAAGAAGTAGGATGGCCCCTGCAATTTAAAAATTGAAATTGAAATTGCGGTAGAGGCAGTTGTTGTAGTCGTGTAAGGTTACGTACGCGTCCCGGCGAAGCTACTGGCGGTGATTGTGGCCGTTGTTGTTGTTGCTGCTGCTGCTGCTGCTGCTGGCTCGGAGCAAAAGACCTTGTCGAAACGCCGGCGTCCTTCCTCGTGGAAACGGAAGAGGAAGAGGAGGAGGAGGAGGAGAAGGAAGCCTCCTTGAGACCCTCCTTGGGGCCCGCCAGGCTGTTGTAGCAGTAGTCACACACACGAACGGGACTGCCGGCCGACACACAAAAGCGGGGCGTGGCCGCGATCGGCTGCAGTTAGAGAGAGAGAGAGAGAGCGGCGCCTTCTCTTCCCCAAGCGCCATAATATGCCCGCGGGGAGGACAAAGCGAAAAGACGAGCCGTCACGGGGAGAGGTACTTTTTATCAACATTGACAAGGAGCAACTTCTTCCTCGAGCAGTCCCCGCAGATGACTTTCCCGCACGAACGGCAGTGATGCCGCCGCTTTGTGAGGGTGAAAGTGGCGGCGCACAGCATGCATGACTCCACCTGTATCGATAAATGATGATTATTAGACGATCAGAGAAAGAAGGAAAAAAGAAAAGAAAAGAAAAGAAAAGAGCAGGCTCATGCCTCATCATCGGGAATCCAGACGGGAGCTTCGGTGAGAACAAACGCGGCATCGTTTTTGCTCGTGAGCAGCGTGGCCCGCTTGGTCTGCCAGGCTTTGATGGTGTTTCTAAGTGTCTGAATCCACTCCTGCTCGCTCGCCATCAGCCCCAGCGCCGTCAGGAGCAGAAGGAGCCCGGGCGGGGATCGCATGCGAACAGGGGACAAGGGGGAGTAGCATTGCAAAATCGGAAGGATAGAGGCGCACCTCCTTGAGCTCGGGAGAAGCCGCATAGAGCACGAAAGATTTGTTGGGCGATACGATTTGAAAGGCGTTTTTAAGCGACTTGTGCGCCGTCTCTGGAGCACACGCACGGCCAAAGATGGAGGAAAAGACGGAGTGAGTGGCAGAGACCCCCCTCCCTCCCCCATTTCCTATCCTAATACTCTCTCTCTTTCCCTCCAGCCCTTCTCTCCCCCAGAGGAGAGGGGGGGGGGTGGATCTCCTCGAATCTGCACCTTTGTCGGGCACATCATCGACGCGAAGAGACTCGAGGTGAAACATCTTGTGGAATTGTAGTCGCTTGGTGAGACCTGCCTCGGTCCCATCAATCCCCCCCCCCGCGCACCACATGACAATCAATCGATCGGGGTGGCCGCTGGTTTAACCCCTTCCCTGTCTCGCCCCTTTTTCGGGCCGCCTTATCTGTATCCTCCTCACTGCAGGAGACCGCATACCGATGGAAAAATCGGAGGCGTAAATGAAAATGTCGTTGAAAAGGACCACCCAGCGCAGCACGTGCTTACTACGTCCCGCCCACAGCACAACATTCAACATAATGGATATTCAAACGTTAATAAATAGAAAGAAAAAAGGAGGGGGGGGGCAAAGCGAAGGAAATGGCCATCAGGGCCGTCCTCCCTCACCTGTACGGCGACGTACCTTCGGCAAATCTTGGTGAGGGCGCCTTCCTTCACAAACACTCGATGTGGCTCGACCAGCTGGAGGAGGAAGGGGAGGGGTAAGCGTCATCTTCAGCAGCAGCAACAGCAGCAGCAAAAAGCACCACGCGGGTTCCCGGGATTTTTGATCAGGTGAACCTAACGCATCTTGGAGAGGGGGGGGAGGGGGACGGGCGAAGGCGGTACGGACCGTGGGCACGGTGGGTCCCCACACCGGATTGTCCATGAAAGAGCGCGAAATCTCCAGCAGTTTGAGCCTATTTTCGGCCTCTCGGATGGCCTCGTTGATCTTGTGGTTGACTTCTTTCACCTCTGGATTTAAAAGAAAGCGGGCAGGCAGAGGGGAAAGAGGGAGGGGAGGGGGGAGAGAGGAGAGAGAGAGAGAGAGAAAAAGAAAGAGGGAGGGAGGCGACGCAGCAATCAGCAAGTGAGCACATGCAGACCCACACAGCAGCAGCGGCAGGTTGTGGAGGCTTCGTTGTGATGGGGGAGCGGGGGAAGGTGCCATCGTAGGCCTTGCTGAGATTGGCGTAGTCCGGGTGGGTGGGCTCAGTACTCTTGACCAGGTCCTGGTAGTTCCCCCCACCCCACCCCCAATGAAAACACAGGCAAGGGAGGGGGGTGTCAGTTGCCCGCGCCTGGCGGCCGCACGAGCACTCGCCCAATACGGCTGCATAACGTCGGGGGAGCTGACACACAAACACACACACACACACATACGCACGCACCTTGATAAACAGCTCGTAGCGGGGTATTCGTTGGATGGGCAGGATCAGATAGGCACGCAGACCACCGCCCTGCTGCACCTGCAGGAAGGAATTGGCGCACAGAGGGGTGAGGCGAGTTGGGAGGAGAGAGGGGGGGCGTCAAATTCGCTGGCGGTGATGGTAGAAGAGGTGAGTGTGCTGTGGGTGGTTTCCAACAGGAGCGTACGTCGGGAAGTTTTTCCCAACTTTTCACGAATTCAATGTAGGCCGGCTTGGATTCGATGGTCATGAGCAGCTCTGCGCAGAGGTGGTGAGAGAGGAGCAGATCCGACTCAGAGAAGAGGGTTGGGGGGAACACACAAACTGACCTTGGGCTTTTTCGTTCATTCTAGCGTAGACTATGTACGACTTGAGGTAGGGCACCTGTGCACGCTCTCTCATGTGAGAACCAAATGCCCTTCCCCCCCAAGCCTCCTCCTCCCCCCCCCCGCAATCCACCTATCCGCGCACTCGGCGGACATTGGTATCTTGTTGTTGTTGTTGTTGGGGGGGGGGGGGCGATTGATTGAGCGCACAAATTTGCAGAGTACGTCGCCGATGAGAGTGGTCTTGTCATTCCAATCTTTCATGCGTTCCTCCAGGTCCTGCACGCGACCACGACAGCACAGCAACCCCGCAGCGCGGGTTGAGCAGATGGAGCTCAGTTCAGAGGACTCGGAATGCATTCATATAGAGGCCAGCCCTTTTTCAGCTGAACGCGCAAAAGTAAAACACCAAGAACAACAAGAAGAAGGGGCACAGCTACCGGCGTAGGGGAGTTCCAACTTGAACAACCGTGAACATAAATCCAATAATGACGACGATGATGATGATGACAAGAAGAAGTTGAAAGACGAATAGAAAATAGAAACATAAAAAGCCACTCGAAAACGTAACGTGCGCGGAGCGAGCAAGAGCAGGGAAGGCGGATCACACACCTGAAGAAGGATCTGGTTTAGGTTGAGGATTTCTACAATGTTGGAGAAGATGACATTGGTTTCAGCCTCAGTGAGCACGCCCTCCGACCGGGCAGAGTCCTTACGGCGGGGCATCATGCGCATGCCTGTTCCCCATGTTGGTTGCGTCGACGAGGAGGAGGAAACGTGTGTACACATAACGTAAGGAGAGGCGCTTGTTCCACACACACACACACACACAAACCCTCCCCACGGCACACACTTGCATCATGCACCTGATGGCATACAAGCAGCACCTGGATTGGGGGGGGGAGAGAGAGAGAGAGAGACCGAGTCCGTACTATTCTGGAGCCTCCTGGAGGAATCCCCCTCCGCTGGCGAGGTAGTGAGGAGCGCTTCCGGATGGCCCACCTCGAGCTCATCGACCCGCTTCTTGCCCTCCATCAGCGGCTGAAGAAAGGTCTGTCCCCCCCCCCGGGGATCCGCCATCGCGACGGCATCATCGCGGCAGTGAGATGGCAGCTGACTCCTCGAGTTCTTCCACAATGATGATGATGATCATGATCATGACGATGGTCCCCACCACCATCGGCCGAGAGACGAATCACACGGGAGCAGGGGGGAGAGAGAGCGAAGAGGGAGAAGGGGGGGGACAAGAAATGGAGGGGACCAGCAGGAAATCAAGAAAGTGGGGGGAGGGGGCAGCAGCTGATCAGCGCACATCGACAATGAGGGCCAAGTTGCGGACATAAAACCGTTCCGACTCGAGAATTTCGTGAGCGATGTGGTCCCTGCGCGACATGTCGGGGCGCGGCGCCGCCACTGTGTAGATAGAATAGTAGAAGAAATGAGCCGAGAGTGAGAGAAAAGAGAGAGAGAGAGAGAGGAGTATGCATACGAGCCATGCGAATGGCCGGCGTATCGGCGGCCTTCAGGACCTGCGTGGCTGCGCCAGCTTCTCTGCCTGAAGGAGGAGGAGGAGGAGGAGGAGGAAGGAGTCATATAAGCACCGGTCCTCTTGGCGCAGAAGAAGACACAGAGAGAGAGAGAGAGAGAGAATAAACGACGAAGCTAGAGGAGTAAAAAATGCCGGGAATGAATAGAGTGCACGCGTGTTGTAGTGGTGGTGGTGGCGGTGTAGGAAACGTTGAGTCAAGCAGTAAACGTACCGCCGCCTTGAGGGCTGGCACTTCCTGGCACCGGAGACCTCGGGGAGGCGAGGGAGGTTCCCACCGACCCTGGCGGGGGGATGGTGGTGCCGGTGGTTGTCTCCTGTGAAGTGGTGGATCGATGGCAACACCTGATCAGCAGCGTGGCCACGAAAAAGGGTGACAAGTCCTCCCCCCCCCTCTCTCCTTCCTCCCTCTCCATTCTCCCATCCTGAGAAAAAAAAAAGCTGCCCCCCCCCCAAATATTTGGCCCAGTGCGTGGGCCTGGCCTGCCTGCGCCATGGGGGGGGGGGAGGTGAGGCGAGGAAGGGGCACCTTGGGAGGAGGTACGAGCGGGAGCGTGCGCGCGGGCGTGACCAAGGTGGAGGCACGCGCCGCGCTGTCGCGCGCGGGAGTTGTTGAGGAGGGAGTTGGTGTTAGTGGCCGGTGTAACAGAGTACCGCTGTGCAGTCGCCCGCCCCGGACGGCGTCGGCTGGAAGGCTGCGGACTGTGCACACCGGTGTGCCCCAACCCCAAATGGCACAATAGAAGCGGGTGTCGCCACGTCAAGTGAGTCGTCTCAGCATGCATGATCTCGAGGGTGCGTCGCCAGACAGGGAGAGGACCACACCATCAGGGGCGGAGACGTACGCAACGCAGCTCCGGGACCGCCAGGAGGAGGAGAAGAAGAAGAAGCCCGGCTCAGGGGAGACGCAGCAGCTCCGTGCTCATGCTGGCAGTTGCCACAGCAGCGAGGCTTGAACTGGTTCTGGAGGAACTGTTGGCAGGCGCACACACTGCAAGGAACCTGAGTACCCACCACCACGCCAGTACAACCGGTTGCCGCAAAGGGGGGAGGAGCCATTTAACAAGAACAGTAATACTTCTTTGTAAGTGCATAGAGCAAAATGTCCCAACGCACCTCCATGCGCGACTAAAATGTGCAGCCCCTGTGCACTGCTGGAGGCCTGTTGGAACAACAAGGGCAATTTAAAAAGACAACATAAACAATTTTTTGTTTTTTTCTCTCTATCATTAATTTTAGTGGCTTATTCTTCTTTCTTGCGAAGCTTCTGCAAGAAGAAAAAGGTGCAAAATTGGGTGTGGGGGACGGTTCACGATGGCTTGTGCGGCTCGCTAAGGAATGATGGCCTTCTGCATAGAAGGCAAAAGAGCCGCTGGTGGAGAGTATTTGGCATCTTCCCGTTGTTGTGCCGTCTGCTCTCTCCGCTCTTCGAGACCAGAGGAAAGTGGGCCAGGTCTGCTGCTGCTGCTGCTGCTGTACAAGTGCTGTGCGGACGAGGGCGAAGCCGTGAAGGTGGGGAGGGGAGGCAGAGAAGTGTAGGGGACGTCCGACGGGGACCCCGCATGCAGCAATGGTGATTGATGGTGCTGCTGCTGGTGGTGGTGCACCTGCTGGGAGTAGCTGCCTCGAGGCGAAGAGGAGGGCGACGAAGAGGACGGGAGGGAGGCACCCGAGGCGCCTGCCCCTACGAAGTGCTGCTGCTGCTGCTGCTGCTGAGGCCCCGGGTAGGGCGGGGGCAGGCCTCGGTGATGGAGCGACGGAGGCGGATGGTGGTGGTGGTGGTGGTGAGGAGCACCCCACAGGGGTCCCTGCTGCTGCTGCTGCTGCTGCTGCGGTGGTGGTGGCGCTGCTGCTGCAGGCGTCGATGCATGCTGCTGCTGCTGCTGCTGCTGATGAAGGGGCTGGTGATAGTGAGGATGATGATGATAAAGAAGAGAAGCAGGAGGAGAGTCGCGTTCCCAGACCAGTGAAGACGAGGACGAGGAGGAGGAGGAAGAAGAAGAAGAAGAGGCGAGATTCGGAGGCAGCGGAGGGGCCATGGCGCCAGAGTAGTAGGGGGGCGGGTAGCTCCCGCCGGAGGAGGAAGCTTGGGAGGCAGCATAGCCGGGAGACGAAGTTGCTGCGAGCGCGGAGGCAAGTGTTGGGCTGGCCGAGGACGAGGGCGGTCGAATTGGTGGTGGTGGCGGTCCTGCTGCTGCCGAGGCTGGTGGGCCGCCAAAGAGACGCGGGAAGAACGGTGAGGGAGCACCAGACGGGAGCGACGGAGGAGGAGGAGGAGGTGGAGAGGAAGAGGCGAGCCGGGGGGCCGAGAGGGGCTTCAGACATGTCAGAAAATTGACCTCCTCGTCGTGGTGGTGGTGGTGATCCGCGCGGAACCGCTGGTGTCCGACACCCACCGGTCCATAAGTGACAGCCATTGGCGAGTGGCCTAGCGTGGACGTTGGTGGTGGCAGCTCGGAAGGGCGACGGCTGCTCGCGCTGCGTAGGGTGAGTTCGTCCTCACGCTCAACTTCAAGCGCAGAGGCATAGATGGCGGAGAGAGATGGCACGTAGGCACCGCCACCGCCAACACCACCCTCACGGTTCATCTTGAACATCCCAAACATGCGTGGGCCCATTTCTTCCTTCTCCTTCTCGAGGTTAATCGAATGGTAGTAGTTGTATTCCTGTTGCAGCTCGGCGGGCACTTGTTGGAGCTGACGTTCCATGCTCCTCTTGGCCGGGTCTATCCTCTTGAGGTGTGTGTAGTGTTGCTTGGTCCCTCCCCGCGGACCCTTGCTGCACCCACCACACCCAGTCAACCTCCTTCTCCTTCTGCTGTCTGCCCATCATACATGGCCACACTCTCTCCCCCC
>NAVB01000616.1:0-13713 GCA_002179805.1 Acanthamoeba lenticulata
TCCCTCGCAAGCGTCGTGAACGGACTGTGTTGGATGATGGTGAGTGGGAGAAAGAGTTGACGGAAGAAGAACGCCTGGAGAGACAACAACTCAAGGTGTTTAGAGATAAAAGAAGAAGAAAGTTTCTCATAGATGAAGAGGAAGAGGAAGAAGAAGAAGAAGAAAAAATGGAAGAAGAGGATATACAGGTGGTACCTGGTATGCCAGTCCACTTGCTAGGCCAGATCTTCAAACATCAAGTCAACAGCCAAGGCCAACTTGTCTTCCAGGTCAAATGGCAGACCTATCCCCACAAATTCAACAGGTGGGCCACCTTTGGGGAGTTGGTGACTTTGCCAGAAAATGTTCCCATTGTGGAAAAATATCTGGCTGCCAACTTGAAAAAATAAAAAAAAAAACATCCAGTTGTAGTGATATTTTTGATTTTTTGAGCTTGTAAAAAAACGACAAATCGCCAAATAAATTGCAGCAGATAGGCAAGATTGAGAGCTACAAAACGATATATGACAAGTCTTTAGAAACATACAGATTGGCCCGTAAACTCGAAAATGAAATTTCCGTCAAATTTCTTAAATTTTTTGTTGATTTTTGAGCTACTTCAGGGGAATTTCAGCGTTCTTTCAGGGGAATTTCGTTAATACTGCCCTAACCCTAGCCTTGGCTGGCCTCTCCTCCTCTCCCCTCCTCGGCCGTCCGCCCTGGCCGCTCTCGAGGCCTGCCCCTCTTTTCCTCCTCTTCCCGAGGCCCCGGCCCGCTCCTCCGCCGCCTCCTCCTGCCGCCTGGCCTGGCCGCTTGAAGCTCGTCCTTTCGGCGTGGCCCGACCCCCCGCCGTGGCCCTGGCCTTGCCCCTCCTCCCCCCCCCGCCTGTCCGGACCCGCGGCAGCCTTGCGCGAGGCCTTTTTCTTTTCCTTTCCTCTTGCCCCTACTGGGCGCCTTTTCTTGCGCTTTTTCTCCCCTTCCCCTTTTCCCTCCGGCCACGGCCTCAGTGCTTGGCATCGTGTAAATTTGTGAAAAATGTATTAAAATCCTTTTTCACCCTAACAAGGTTGCCTGACTAGTGTCTTCTACTAGCATCTTGTCACTAATGTTGTCATCAACATACAAGTGTAGGTTGGGTGGGTGTTCAATCAGCACCTGCTTTACCTTCTTGAGCTCAGCAATCATGAGCTACTGCCAAAGTTTGTCCAGGCACAGGCTGATGAATTAGGTTTTGGTTGCTTCAACAACCTTGCTACATATTCTACATACTTGCTTTTGGAGCCCTTTTTCCAACAATTGGTGGAAGACCCTGCAGCAGCACTCATTAGACAGTTGTTTCACCATATTCACTGTTATGTTGATTGGTGAGTGTATGTGTGTGGGTGAAAAAGAAATAAAAACAAAACACACAACAAAATAAGCACCCACATATAAGCTGATATCATACTCATGGTGAGCAGTGCAATGGAGCCTATTGTGATGAAATGCTCCTGAAGAAGCTTGAAGGTCTGAGGCTTTTCTGCTAAGCCACACCACACTGGATACCATTTTTCCAGTGTTGCTTTGCAAAGCATCTTGGATTGTCTTGGGTTTGGTGCCTTGGGAAAGTTCAGTTTTTTGTGCTAATAATAACAAATACAACAAAGCAAAAAAAGAATAATGAGTTTGTCATGTACCAAAAAATTTGTGATTTCTTTCCACATGAGTTCTTTTATGATGTTGTTGTCTTTGTGGAACCACAAATCAGCAAAGACTGCATCTGCAATGACAAGGAAACCATTTGACTGGACTGAGTAGCCCTCATTCATGTCAGTGTTGTCAAAGCACTTGAGCTTCCAGTAGATGCGCTTGTGGTCAACATTATTGAGATGGGACACATGTGACCACGGGACAACATTACAGCACAGGGTCATGATATCCTTGAAGAGCTCAGCCCTTTGTGCCAGCAAATGATCAAGCCAGTGATACCACACACCACAACCACCCCACCACCACACACCAACAATCCAAGTGGAGGGGTGTAAGACAGCTGCCATATATATATATATATAAGTGCTGGGAACCAATCCAGGCGGCATAAACCCATATCACACTGTACGCTACCACCCATATATACAAAACACACACCCACACCTACA
This sequence comes from Acanthamoeba lenticulata, assembly GCA_002179805.1. Classification (NCBI taxonomy): domain Eukaryota; phylum Discosea; order Longamoebia; family Acanthamoebidae; genus Acanthamoeba; species Acanthamoeba lenticulata. The sequence continues at coordinate 2,118 of NAVB01000616.1, forward strand.
TACACAAAGACAGTACAGTGATGTGGTTATTTCTGCCAAGGATTGTGTAGGTCCGCAGTTCATTGTCATGGTATTTTCGCCCACCTGCTGGTGGGTTCTCAGCCAGCAAAAAGCAACGGTCAGGTATGACACCGCCTGCTGCTTTGAGGATGTTGAATGTAGCTGCAAGTCCCTTTGAAGTATGAGGCCAATAATTGCCTGTAATCACCCTCAGCCCCCAAGTCACACAATTGAACAAATAAATGAGCTGTGGATTTGATAAAGAAGATGGTTGTACTGTATTGTGTTTCGAATCTAATGGCACCTTGTCATGTGCTACCATGTACTGCGTTGCAAGGTCAACAAAAGGGATCCTGCTTTCTGCATGCATCAGGAGGGTTGAAGACTTTCAGTAAACATAACAACAACAACAAAAAGCTTAGATCTTGCTAACCTCTCCACGTTGGGCCAGCGGATCTGGAGGCTCTTGCCATAGTTTGTTAATTGGGATCAAGTGCACTCCTGTAGGCGGCTGGTTGTCTTTGTGGCTTCCCGACTCGTGCGCTAGAGCCACGCCGCACAGTTCAGATTCCTCAGTCTCCATCTCGGCCTTGTCCTCTTGGCTGCTGGGGTCATTGAGCCAGATGGCAGTGCTTCCCTCGGCCTCGGCTTCCTCATCCCAGTCGTCTATCACGATGTATTCTTTCGCTCTCTCATCCTCCTCAGCAGCGTCCTTCACCTCCTCCCTCTCCGCTCCTTCTTCCTCTTCTTTGTCTTCATCTCTTTCGCCCATGGGACCGTCACATCCTCCTCCTGTTTTTCATGCGTCATCATCAGCATGATGCCTCTGCACCTCCTTGTCCCCTCTCCTCCCTCTCTTCCCTTCCCCCAACCAAAACAAACAAACAAACAAACAAACAAAAACCAATGAATCAGGTGTGTGGTGGCGGACAAAGAGTCAGAGGACATCGCGCGGTATTTTGAAGAGAGCGGGAGGCACTGTCAGGCGATACAACTCCAAGCAGACGGCCTTTTCGCACAAAAGCAAGCTGACGGGTGCGCCCATCAGCCCCGAGTTTGTGCGCTCCAACAGCGCGCCGCCGACTGTCGCGGGCGAGAACGGGCCGCACGTCCATGGACCGCAACCGGTATTCTGCATCGAGCTGGGCGACAAGCCCGTGCTGGCCTCGGCGCTGGCCCATGCGCTGCGCGACCTCGCCGTCGCGCATCCCAAGTGGGGCGTGTGCAGGCTGGCGCGCTCGCTCCGGCGCATCGACTCGGCCATCACGGTGCCGGTCTCGGTAGACCCCACTCTGTGTTACGCCAACACCATGATGCACCCTGCCATGCGCAGCGTGCTCGGCGGCTTTCTTTTTCTTAGTGTTCGTTTTTTGCTAATCAGCCGCCTGTGCACACACAGACAAAGTTGCTATGGGAGAAGCCGCCGAGCGTGGTGCTGATCATCCAAGTACGCATTCATCGTTCCATGTTTTTTACAATCTTTTGTCCCAGCTGCGCCACGGACAACAACAACAACCTCGTCTTGGCGCTTGTTTCAAGGGTCGTTGATCTTTGTTAGTTGGCTGGAGAAGGAGAAGAAGATCGGTGATGATCGAGCCGGAGGTGCAGAAGCGGGAGGCGCCGCACTTGATGTCCTTTACCATCTTCCTAGAGGACGTGCCCCTCAGCAACAAGGTTGACTTCATCATCCCCCCAGCGGCAACAGAGTACGTACACATATGTGCTTGTGTGTGTTGTGTGTGTGTGTGTGTGACTAACGCCGAATCTTGTTCAGACGATCTTGCATGTCAACTCCCTGTTCCCGTACTCTGTGCCGCCAGTAGTCTCCTTCGCGCTGGACTCCCTCGGCTTACTGACGCCTTTCGATGTGGCCAAGCACCACCTGGCCTGTGTGATTCGGGGCGAGTTTTGCCTCACCGTGCGCCAGCGGCTCGAAGCTGAGCACCACAGGCGAAGTCATCAGTTCACCAAGCATGTTGACACGCACACACGCAAACACACACACTTATGCAGTGTGGTATGTGTGAACGAATAGCAGACCAGTGCATGAACAAGGCCGTGATCAACCACAGTGCCGATTGGCATCTGTGTTCGCTCAAGTGCTACTGCTACGGGCTGCTCATCACCACCATCCAGGCCGACGGGGTGATCATTTCGTCTACAACAGGTTCAACCGCTTATTCGCTCTCGGCCGGCGGGGCGATGACCCCCATCATCTCGTGCCGGCCCATCATGTTCCCTGACTCTGTCACCCTTCGGATACAGGTTTGTGATGCACCGCACACACCGCACACCGCACAACTCAAGGCTCACATATGCTGTCGCAGGTGCCGGAGGATGCGCGCACGCGAGGGTGGGAACTCAACTCGCGTGAATACGTGGTCATCAATATCTCGATGGCACATCCCCTGTACGCTTCCTCTATTTTTTGCACACGACACGCACCGCACACACACACACAACGGTGGCTTACACACGTGCGTGCACAGAAAAATCAAGACGGATTCTTTGGGCTGATTCAGCTGCTTCATGTCATCCTATGCGGATGAAAAACAGCAGCTGCACAACTTGCTCAGCTTGCGGTAGCACTTGAAGAGCTTCCACCGTTGCCGCCACGTGAGACCTGCACATCGTCGTGAGAGCCCCTAATTAAAAAAAAAGTATATATATAATATATTTAAAAAAAAAAAAGAAGGCGTGCCCTCTCGCATACTAAACCTTTGGTCATTTGGTGGGCCATCCTTGCTTGCTTGACCTTGCCGATAAGAGGCACCTTTTCGGCTGCCGTCCTTTTCTTTTTCTTCTTCTTTTTCTTCTTCGTTTTTGCTGGTGGGGACGCGGACTTGGTGGGGTCGTGAGCTGCTGTAGGTGGTCTTGTGAAGATCTCCCCACTGCTGCTCCCCTTTGAGGAAGGGGTGATCGCGATCTGCTTTATGGCCCCCGCCGGCGGTGAGTCGGCGTTCCCAGTCGCCACAGGGGGCTGCTGCATCACGGGCGCCGAGCTGTTGCTCGCAAACAAAGCAGACAGATAGATCCAAGTTGGATTTTATTTTTATTTTGTGTGTTTCTTCTTTTTGGCCGTCAAAGTTTGGCGCAGCAAGCACGAATAGGAGGAGAGCTGCAACGCATAACTCGTTTGCGCGAAAGATCTGAAGAGAAAGCAACCCACTACCGGCACTGCAGCTTCAGGCGCCTTGGTTCATGCTGACCCAGACAAAGCAAACATGGTCGACACTGACTAAACCTGCGTTTCTTTCAGGGGAATTACCGTCGGGGTTGGCCCCGTTTTGCAAGCGGTCAGGGCATCTGCCCCTGCCGCGACAGCAGCGGAGGCTCTTTTTTTAACACGCCTCCACACCTCGGTCTAGCAACAACAACAACACGTACACTTCGAGCACCAGCACCAGCACCAGCACCAGCACCAACTTATCATTATCATGCCGCGGCTATCCGGACATGTCAACGTAGACGCCCTCTCCTCGCGCGATCGGGAGAAGGCTGCCGCCATGGGCACGGGCACTCGACCCGAGATTCACTCCTTGGCTTATGCTTCTCGCTTCACTGACAAAGACATTCCCAAGGTACATCACACCACTCCACACCACGCGATCCTTACTTATGTGGGTTCACTCACCCGCGTATGCCTTTGTGTGGACGTACGGCGCTGCGTGCGCTCACTTTTCAAACTAGTTTGAGATGCCACAATCGTCGACGCCGGCCAATGCGGTCTATCAGCTGATCAAAGACGAGCTGGAGCTCGAAGGGAAGCCCATCCAGAACATGGCCACCTTCGTGACCACGTGGATGGAACCCGAAGCGGAGAAACTCATGACCGAAAACCTGGGCAAGAACTTCGTCGACAAGGTGAATGGCCCTTTTTTTCAAAGGACACACCAGCGAAGTGAAGCTCATCATCATTGTACTTTGCCCCCCCCCACCCCCCACTGTTGCAGGAGGAGTACCCCCAAACTGTGGAGGTTCAAGATCGATGTGTCAACATGTTGGCCCGGCTCTACAACGCGCCCAAGGACGGCAAGGCGGTCGGCACGAGCTGCGTGGGCTCTTCCGAAGGTTCGTGAATCACATGTAGCTTCTTGGGCGCTGGATCAGTGTTTTTTGGTCCGTGTTTTTCATTCTTTACGCGGCTTGGGACAACTGTACAGCGATCATGCTGGGCTGTCTCGCGGCCAAGTTCCGCTGGAGGAAGAAGAGGGAGGCCGAAGGAAAGCCCACCGACAAGCCCAACATCGTGTTTGGTTCCAACGCTCACGGTATGTCGTTCTCTGTTCTCCTGCCAAAGGCGTCAACTGACTGATTTCTTCCGCGTGTCTGGTTTGGTTTGGTTTTGTTGCCACACCACAGTCGTCGTGAAGAAGTTTGCGCGCTACTTCGATGTGGAGCCTCGCGTGGTGCCCATTCACGACACCACCCACTACATGATGGACGCCAAGGAGGCCGCCAAGTATATTGATGAGAACACCATCTGCGTCTTCTCCATCCTCGGGTCGACCTTCACCGGACACTTTGAGAAGGTCAAGCTTCTCAGCCGCGAGCTCGACCGGATCCAGCAGGAAAAGGGGTACTACTGGTCACTTTTAACTGCTTTTTTTCTCTGCCATGACATCGGCACTGATCGGATCGCTCTCGTGTTGCAATGAACAAAAAATGTGCAGAATTGATGTGGACATTCACGTGGACGCTGCGTCGGGAGGCTTCGTGGCGCCTTTCGTGTTCCCCTACCTGGAGTGGGTGCGATTTCAATCTTCTTGTTTACCTGAGAAATGATGCCAACATGCAACTGACCACGCTTCTCTCTCTCTCTCTCTGCCTCTCTCCTTCTTTTTGTTCTTCTCTGGTGCGCAGGACTTCCGTGTGCCGCGCGTCAAGAGCATCAACGTGTCCGGCCACAAGTATGGCTTGGTCTACCCGGGCATCGGCTGGGTCGTGTGGCGCGACGAGAAGGAGTTGCCTGAGGACTTGGTCTTCCACCTCGATTACCTCGGCGGTGACGAGCCCACCTTCAACCTCAACTTCTCTCGGGGCTCGCTCGGCGTCCTGGGCCAGTACTACAACTTCCTGCGCCTCGGTCGGGTAAGTGAAAGCTCCCCTTAGGGTCCAGCAATCAGATCTGTTTTGAACCGCTGGTTCGCAAACTTGAGCCCTGCTGATCTCGCGATGACACCAGGAGGGCTTCAGTGACGTGATCACGTCGTGCCTGGAGGGCGCCCGGTTCCTGTCGTTCCTGCTCAAGGACACGGGATATTTTGACCTCCTCTCCGAGATCCACCGCAAGGGTAACGAAGGCCTCCCGCTGGTGTGCCTCAGCCTCAAGGCCGTGCAGGGCGGCACGCTCAACTTTGACGAGTATGACCTTATGCACACCCTCCGCCAAAAGGGCTGGATTGTGCCGGCCTACAAGGTTCGTGTCCCCTCTGCTTTGGATCGAGGAGATCTCGCGTTTGGGCGGGTCACAAGCTTCGGTTTGGCTCACACACACATACACACACACACACGCGCGCTACGCAGCTGCCCCCGGCCATGGAAAAGAAGACGATCCTGCGCATTGTCGTGCGCGAGATCCACACCAAGGCCATCCTCGAGAAACTGGGCAGCGACCTGGTGACGGCCTACGAGACGCTCTACGAGCGGCACGGCGCCACGAGCCCCGAACCCAAGCGGGCCGTTGCGGCGTTGGCCACCATGAGCAAGGAGGAAGAACATGGCAAGGGCACCACCGACGAGGACAAGGCCACAGGCAAGGTCAGCAAGGTCGACGACGAGACCTTTACTTCCGTGTGCTAGGCGCGAGTTACACATGCATGTGTGACCTCTCCCCCATGTTTTATGGTCGACCATCGCTGATGTCGTTGACCACAATCCGCGCAGCGTCTTCCCACCGCTGTCGCACGCCCAGAGGGCTAACACTGAGAACCACAAACTCTCCCACCACGTCGTTGTTGTTGTCCTTCTCCTCCTCTCCTCCTCTCTCTTGCCTGGGGTGGACCACCACGTTTTCGAGAAAGTAGCCGTTGGTGTAGCTCCGGCCCACGTACTCGCCGTGGCAGTACACCTCGCAACTCTCAATCACCTGCTTCGATGAAGAGCAGACGGGGTGTTGGTGTGGGCAGGCTCGTCATTAACTCCTACCACACTCTCACGCACAGGGGGGGAGGGCAAACCTCTGCTTCGTTTGCGCAAGCCGGGCGGTCCCACGCCAGCCACACGTTCGTAGTGCGATTGGCGTAAGAGGTCGGCCCTGGTGGGGGCAGGAGCGTGGCCAGGCTCCATGACACGGCTCCGGTCAGGTTGCACACCCTCGCCGGGCGAGCAAACTCGGTTTCCCGCCGGTGTACCGCATGAATGCGGATCTCGCCCACACGAGCTGCAAATGGCACGACGGGTCCTGGTGCCGTGGTGGATGCAGCCTGAGCGAGGAGGCTGAGCAGGATCAGACTTACGATGCTTCGACCACGCAGCGCTTCGGGCTCTACGGCATAGGTGGCTGTTTGCCATCCGTGTACGGTTTCGGTGGTGATCGGCTCGATGATTTCGGCCACCCGTTCGCGGCTGATCATCGGCAGCGTCTTGAACTGAGGAACAGAGAGATGGAGGAGCGAGCCGTCGTCCAGCTCCGCTTCGAGGGCCACGGCACCGCCTTCCGTATCAACCCGGCTCACAAAGCCGATCAGCAGATGTTGATCCGGCGGCGCGGCAAAGTGTGTCTTGAAGAGGCGGCCTCGATGGTAGGGCAAAGGACCGTCACCTCCTCCTGCTGAAGTCTCGAACGCTGCTTGACTGAGAAAGAGGCCCGACACCGTCAAGGACGAGCCTGCGCACAGAGAGAGACGAGACCGGCAGTTACTCAACTACCGCCGCTGCGCACGTTCGAGGAGCGGGGAGGCGCAACGAGGGCCGCACCTCCTTCGTAGGCCAGGTCGTGCCCGATGCCAAACTCGATGCAATCGCCCTGGCCACTCACCCTTGTGGAGTTGTCGTAACGGGTCAGAGATATCAATATATTTTTAAACAATAAAATAAAATAAAATAAAATGACCATAAATACCGTTGGCCGTGTCTGTATGTGGGCTGGACGCTCTGGCGGCTGAGGTGACTCCACTGGCCCTCGCGGACCAACTGAAAGGCGGAGACAAGTGCGGTGGCAGAAGCAATGGTTTGATCATCGCCCATTATTGCTTGCGCACAAGGCCACCACGTACCACGCCTTGCTGGAATAGTTTCAGGCCGACGCTCTGGTCAAAGTTGGAGTAGAACGGGAGGGCAGCAGGCACCTCCCGCTCGTCCAGGAAGCTGGCGATGCTCTCCTTGATCGCCAGGACGTCTGGGAAGAGGAGGATATCAGTTGGATCATGCCCTCCCCCCACCTCGTTAACGGTCTTCGCTTGGCCAAGCTCAACGTACCCTTGAGCTGGTGGTCGCCGTTGGAATGCCACCTGAGCTGCAAGAAGGCGCCGGCTAGCTTCGTCCCAAAATGACCTGCCCAATGCTCGACATCCTTGGCTCCATCCTTGTTCCCCCCCCCCACAACACACCTCCAGTCAATTTCAATGGCGTGATGACGGGTGATGAGGCCCGTGGGTGGAGCCATGAGCCTGAGGGTCGAAGTCTAGACCTCCCAGTAAAGGTAGCGGGCTCCCGCGCCAAACCCAAAGAAGGTAGAAGTGGCCAACTGCCACTCCCCGGTAGCAGTCAAAACCGACGAGTCGTACTCTGCGAGCTTCTTGTGCTCGCCATCCCGCAGCTCGACCTGTGCAGCGGGCCGCGCGACAGCCAAAAATAATAATTTTTTTAAAAAAATGGTCTTCAGAAATGGTCATCGCCCGAGCTCGAGATGAAGGGCAGTGCCTTTAGGTAAAACAGATCGGCGCAGTTGGGCGGCCCTCCGGCGTACCTTTGAGGGAGGGGAAGACGGGACATAGGTTCAGCTCTACGCCAACACGGGGGAGAGCGAGACACGAACCACTCGCCGAAAGAGATCGCTGGGCAATGCTTGTCCAGGAGGCACGTAGGATTCATTTCCGTCGCACCGCGGCGGGTGAGTTCCTTTTTCATGAGCTCCACGAGGTCAAACTCCCGCGCTCGTCTGCTCGATCGCCATTACCCACGACGAGTCACACTTCCCTCCCGCCTCAAGGCCAAGAGAAAACGGACCTGCACCACTCGTGGGATGCCTGTAGTGCACTCTGCTCGCGGAGCGTCACATTGGGGCCCGCGTTTTCGCCTTGGAGCAACTTCCAGCCAGAACCGCCGGTTTCGATAAACCATTTGTCCGTGATGACGCCTGCGTGGGGGCAGCACAGCATGAGAACACGGAGTCGGGGGGGGGGTGAATGGGTGCAGCCAGAACGCAACTGGTTGCAATGGCCTGGACTGGTGTAGCGTCTGAGAGGAAGGTCGCCTCAATCTCTAGATCAAAGTAGAAACACTCGGACGAGTTGGATCCGAACCAGAATCGTCGTTCCACATGCTCGAACCCTAGTCGCCCACCGTGCCGGCCCTCGAATGTCCAGCCAGGAGCAAAGAAAGCCACCGAAGTGCTTCCCTTGGCATCGTCCGACTGTGAGCAAACACACACACGCCAAGTTGGTCTTTAGCTTCAAAACAAAGGAGTTGGTTCGTGGAGTTTCGAGAAACCGCACCCCTTCGAGCTCGCTGATGGCTTGCAGGGCCTTGTAGCAATTGTACTGGCCGCCGCCGTAAGTGCCCCGGCCCCAACAATCAATGCCCACGTAAAGGTCGTAGCTCCGTTCTCGCGCGCGCTTGTAGCTGTTGCGCAGCATTTCCTCGGTCCATGCATAGTTGACAAAGAGGCCGTCGCTGGCTTGAAAAAATAGCTCGTTCTTGTCGTTGAGTTGGTTCTGCCACCTAAAGCCGATTACCGATTATGAGACCCAGCCCTAGTCGCTCGCAACAGGGAAACTGGTCGAAGGGAGAGGAGGGGGGTCGACGTACTGCAACTTACCCTCGCTTGTGACGCTGTCGTACCACAGTACGAGCGCATTTGGGCCCAGTTCCCGTTTGGTGGCCTCACGCATGTAGGCCAGAAAGGTGGCCATACGCTGAGCGTTCTCGGGTGAGTCCAGATCGCACTCAATGTTGAGGAACCAGCCGTCGAAGCCATAGTACTTGGCCATTGCGATGAGTTTGTCCGCGAAGAACCGGCCTCCATCCGCGCCTGTGGGTCAGCCCAAGGCCAAGTTAAACAAAAACGAATGAGGAAAGACCAGAGCGCAGTTAAGCGGCAGGAGCGGACCTGATGGACCATCGAGCAAGAGCAGCGCGTCAGGCTTGGATGCATCCCATTCCGTGATGAAGGTGCCCTGAAGTTGGCATGTGCCGCGTTCAACATGACAGCCCAGGCCAGCACAGGAGGACGCTATCATGTACCAGAACTTTGACCCCGTTTCGGTGGGCCGCGTTTATCCAACCCACGGCTGGATCGGGGAGCAAACCAGGTAAGGTACCCTCACCCCATGACGACATCTATCCGGACTAAGGCAGAGGCGTGATGTACGTGGCACGGTGATGCGGTGATGCGAGAAGTAGATAAAGATGTCGATAAATGGCCAGTTGAAGAAGTTGTAGATGCCTTCTGTCTTGCACCCCAACGCGAATCGGTCATGTAAATACCCTCCCGCCATGTCGTGGCAGTGAATCCTGCCATTGGTCCACACCAGATACGAAACGAGGTAAGACAAGCGGAAATCAAGTTTGCCACATACCCACCTTTGCTGTCGATGTTGCGCATCATCGAAGTGAGGGCGTGGGCGCAGCGCAGTACGTGAAACATTCAAGGGGTCGCTGCCGGGTCGCCAATTTATCACCTCAGCCAGATGCTTAATGGGGCGTGACTCTTGCCGCACTAGCGGTACTGTTTGTGGCGGATAGGCTGGCGCTCTGTATTGCGAATGTTAAGAGTTGAGAAGTGTACTTCAATTTCCGACTGGAAAGGGACAGGTACCTTGCGCAGAGATCTTGAATCTCCTCTCTGGACAGAACACCAGGAAAAAGATCAACACTATCCATCAGACCAGTGAATGAAAGCACGACTTGACCCTCATCTCGGCTGATAGACGAGGGCAGTCCTGCTAGATAGGTAAGATCTGCACAAAACATGGGATCAGAAGAGCCTCCCCAAGAGCGGCTAGGGACTCGGGACAGTTCACGCTGAGGCACAAGCAAATGATTGTGAGCTGCTCAGATGTACCCCTGAAGCGAAGCAAGCGGGTGGCCTGGGAAGAAGCAGCAGTGTTGGAGAGAGGCACTGTATAATTTGATGCCACGAGCTGCTCGTCAAGGTACAGTTGGGCTGAGCCGTCTGCCGACCGAATAATAGCAATGTGCGCCCTGTTCCAGTGGTGGTAAGTGAGTCCTATTAGTTTTTTGAGGCTTCAAGTATTGCTGCGTATGAGCCGTGCCATTGATTGTCGGTCACTGAAGTGGGGGAACAGAGGCTATGTTCCCTCACTTGCGCAGCTACTGTTCCATCGGCCTGTAGGTGTGCGTGATAGTCAGCACGCTCAGGAGTGGACACACCGAGTTGAGCGTTTATGTACATGAAGCCACAGTGCCAAGGTCGGTCGCGCCACTGACGGTCCGAGAAACAATAGCGCAACCCTTTCGCCCCAGTCACAGCGCTTTGTCTGGCTCTCCCCCCCCCCAACTTGCGGTGAACAGATGCAAACACAGGACGAACAGCATCACCACGCACCACGTATACCCACAGGCTCAACGAAAACTCTGTCCCGGTATGGAGAAGTCTGCCAGTTGCTTAACCTGAGTACTCAGCTCCGCCTCTGTCAATGGCCAGAGGATTGACGAGGAGAACGTACGGTGGAGTAAGCACGCTGAGCAGAGTAGACGAACCGCCTTCGAACTGCGCCGCACAAGAAGAGAGCAACCGGATGGGCGTGCCGGTGCTCGTCATCATCAGCTTTTTGTGTATTTTATTTTATGTTTTTGTTTATTTTCTGATTTTTCTTTTTGCCCCAACTCAAATTCAAATTGAGTGCAGGAAATGATCATCGCAGCTTGATGGCAGCATTCCGAAGCTGGAGGAAACGCTGCACGTAGTCGTGCGGCAAAGTTTGAAGGTATTGAAACACCTCGGCAGAGGCATAGCGTAAGCCCGTGCGTGGGTCTTTGTAAGGCGCCTGTGTTGTACACATCGAGAGCAAAGAGGAGAGAGGGTTGGCAACCAGAGGCGCACACAATACGTGTTGTGGTCCTGTACGTACTATAAGGCCTGTGATGTCGCAATACTTTTTGGCAGGAACGAGAGAAGGAGGAGCGTTGATGCTCGTGACTATGATCAGAGAAAAAAGAGTTGTGTGAAACTGCACGGTTCCTGGGGCGGGCAGGGATGAACGTACACGAAGGGACAGAAGGCGGCAAGTCTTTGACAAGCGACTCCTCAGCTTTGAGGATTTGCTTAAAGTTCTTAAAAACAGGCTTCCGGCCAGCCGCCTGGGCCTCTGCCAGCTTGCTTTTGGCCAAATCTTTAAAGGAGAGAGCTTCCACTTCCTGCTCTCGAAGAAGAACTATTAGAGTTGTGAACCACCCTAGTGCAACTGTTCGG
>NAVB01000620.1:0-12576 GCA_002179805.1 Acanthamoeba lenticulata
CATTTATAAATTTGGCTTTTTTTGTGGCGCGTAGATGAAGTGGCTGGTGTGCTGCTTTGACTCGATGGTGGAGCAAGCCGTTGGGCAAGAGCCCGTGAACATCACGTTCCCGTCGCCGCTCCTCTCGTGCCTCATGGAGGAGGGGGAGGAGGGGGAGAGCGGCGCCGACAACCTGCCTGCCGCCCCGCTCTGCGGTTCCGGCGACAGCTGCACCAGCGATGGCTGTGCGACGACAACGACGCCTGACCACACATCCAACACCGCTTCGATATCCTCGCCCGATTCATCGTCTCCACGATCGTTTCCTTCGCCCACGTCACTCCTGCTGCCCGTGACCCCGTCGCCGTCGGCCTGTTCGTCGTCCTCATCGACGTCGTCGTCCTGGTCGGCTCCGCTCTTCTCGACGGTGTACTCGCCGCTCGGGTTCTGCCAGTCCCCGGAACTCTTCTCAGAGCGCGAGGTGCGGTTCGAGCTGGTGGAGATGGAGCAGCACGACGCCCCTCCTGCTGTGCTAGAACAGCACCAGCAACAGCAGCGACAGCAGCCTGCCGCGACGCCTGCGGCGCAGCAGCAGCAGCAGCAGCAGCCACAGGACGGGTTCCTCCAACAAGAGCTCCACGCGCTCTCGAATCCGTCGCCTCCGCCCTTCCTCCCGTCGCCGCTCACAGCGCAGGATGACCTTTCGTGGCTGCTGGCCTCGCCCAAGCCCAGCCCGTCGCCGTCGCCCCTCCGCTACCAGCCCGACGCCCTCTGACCCTCTCTCTCTTCCCTCTTCTGTACAGAATCCTCGTTTTGATGATAAAATGGTAGTCGTGTGTCATGTACCATGTTGATGATGATGTGGCCGCTGTCGTCCACGGTGACGCGCTCAGGTGGAGAACCGAGTGCGTTCGGAAAGAAGAAACAAGGTTCGTGGGGCATATGATTAAGCGGAGAAGCAAGTTGTGTGTACAAGTGTTTACAAGGCCAAAGCACGCTGGGGCTACCAGTTGGAATCCGTCTCCCACACCCACGTCAGCACGTTCACCAGATCGCTTAAAGGCACTGGTTGCGAGAGCTGCGCGAAAAAAAGGGGGTGATGAGCCAACAAACTCTGCTCCCGCGGGAGATCTTTCAGAAGTATGCGTACCTGCCCTCGAGAAGTGACATCAGTGTAGATGACGTCAGGATCGATGCGTTTCCTTTCTTTCGATTTTTCTCCCTCTTGTTGCGTAGCCTTCTTGTTAGGCGATTTATACTTCCACTCGTGTCGCAGGGCCGACCAGGTCTGCTCCCCGATGTTGACCCAGCCCTCTCTCGGCCCTGTTGCAGACCCAGCACCGTTGAGCCCTTGGCCACTTGGCGCTGGCGCGGGAGGCGCAGCCTGTTGCTGCTCCATCCAAGGCTGTGAAACAAGAAAAGTAGATAACCCTTTTAAACCTTGTTGGCTTAAAAAATTTATTTTTATTTCCTGATCGTGTGGCGGTTAATCGATGGAGTCAGGGGGAACGACACAAGGCGGGCGAGTAGTGTTGCCTGTCTCCCAACTGGCCGCTATGGTTGACCAGTTGCAACGAAGGAACAACGACATAATCGCAATCGTAAGTAACAACCAAATGACTCGCGATCCTGTTAAATTAAACGAAAACGTGCCGCTTCTACGCGAACTCGACATCAACCAACACAAGGTGCGTTCTTTGCAGCTCTGCCACGCGTGAAAAACAGAAAGATGTGTAGAAAAAATGTAGTTGAGATGAACGAAGAATCTCACAAATGCACAAAAATGAACAGGTTCTGGCCCTCTACCAGGAGGTGGGCGCGCGGATTGCCTAAGCCGTGGATTGCCTTGCCGCTGGCCCTGAGAGGGAGAGGGGCCAGAGCAGAGCTTGTCCTCTCCTCCACCCACAGCTATGTACATAAAAAATGCGGCCTGCCTCCTCAACAGCATCTTCCCGCCACCTCCTCCTTCCTTGCCACTAGTGGTGCTGTTGCTGGACGGGAGGCACAGGGACGCAGTTGAGGAGCTTCACGTGGTTGTTGTGGGTGATCGTGAAGTGGTCCTCCAGCTGGCAGCTGTGAAGTTCCACTCGCATCAACGTCACCGGCCAGGCATTCACCTGCCGCCACATCATCACCATGAGCAGCGCGGTGAGGTTGGCCGGTCTCTCAGGTCAAACAACAACGACACAAGAGAAAGGAGGGGAGGAAGGTACCTCGCCCAACACACGGCAGGCCGAAGCATCGATACGGCATCGCTGAACCTGCACGATGGTGAACTTGGTAGCCGTCAGCGCCTTGGCCAAGGCGTACAGCGACGCGCCCGTCACGTAGCTGTCCCGCAGCATCAGCACGGATCCCTTGACCCCGCCACAATAAGCGGCCCACTCCTCCGTCCTGCAGCGCACGTCGCGTGTCGTCAATTAATCTGCTAAATGAGTTCTTCGGAGAAGGGGAAGAAAAGAAAGGAGAGGAGTACGTGGTGTGGGGCGAGGCCAAAAGGGAGCCCTCCAGCGGGGGCGGCAACGTGCAGTAGGCCTGCGACGCCGGGTGCAGGTAGGGAGCCGTGTAGGCGGCGAGCAGCAGCGGCGACGTCGTCACCGCGGTCGTGGGTGGCGGCACCGGAGTTGGAGTGGCCTTCACCGGGGGCGCGGGCGCCGGGGGCGGAGACGACCCCAGCACCACGCCAGAGAGCTGGGCCGCAGGACTCGTGCCAGTGGGCGCAGAAGCTGAGGCGGCACCACCACTGCCCCTTCTGCCTACGCCGCGCGAGGGGGAGGCGCCGCTCAGGCGTTGGGCAGTGGCAAGCACGCTGGCAGGGCAAGCGGAGGAAACGCGTGCAGAGAGCCTGGAGAGGAGGGACTCGATCGAGTCGGCGCTAGGCTCGAGCAGCTCGTAGAGGAGCTCTACATGGAGCTGAAAGTCCGGGGTCTCGGCATACTTGACGAGGTACCGCACGCCAAGGGCCGCGATCACCTGCGCGTAGCGAGCAAACCGTGCAAAGAAGACGGCAGCCCTCTCCTTGAGCTCGGCATCGATGGCCTGCTTGATCTCGCGAGCCGCCAGCCATCCGCTACGTGCCACCTCTTCGACAACGGCGGCTTCGGCCTCAAGCCTGAGGTAAATACTGCCGAGCAACTGCGCCGGCACCTCGAGGTGTGGCGGCGCGGTCGTGGCAACGATCTTCTCAAGCTGCACCAAGTCTTCCTCCAGCGATGTCTGCTGCTCAAGTGGCTGCAATTGGGCAAAATTAGCGTTCGACCTTATGGAGTTGAGGTGAGGCATGAAGAGACAAAGAGGAGCAGCCAGCACGCACCAGAGGAATGGTGATGACTTCATAGTGGCCAGGCGACGGCGTGTAGTAAAGCGAAATGGGCGAGCCACCAAACTCAGTGCCCAGCATGTAGTCCTTTCCAGGGCGCAAGCTGCAAGAGGAAACGGGTAAGCAACGAGAAAGCGACCTTCGGCAGAGTGCATAGTACGTACAGGCCCTGACGGTCCATGCGAAGAGCGATGTCATCGAAGGTGTAGAGGTGAAGAGGACGCTGGAGCAAATTTGACAGTTTCTGGACCTGGATGTGGTCAGCCCACACGCCGGCCTTGGCCATCGTGAGCGAGTCGTTGACGTTCTCGATCACGAAGCCATGGTACTGGTATTCCTCGGCCTTGCCGTGTGCCTGCAGCTGCTTCTCCCGTCCCTAACATGATTTTCCGTGCCCAACACGTTTCGTGAGTTCATAGACCAAGCATGACTTTGAGAAACCAGTCCCGTACCATGTTCAGCCGCTTACGGAGACCCAGGCTGAGCTTGTCCTCCCAGGTGCGCGGGAGGTTAGGATAGGTGTGTCTGACTACGGCCCGGAAGAAACAGTTGCCATCGCCATCGATCTTGGTGATGGTGTAAGGGGTGTGGTCGGCCACAATCTTCTTGAATGCATCCATGACATCTGCAGCGCTCAACAGCGGGCCAAGTGAGAAGAAATGACCGCCTCTTCTCCCACGACGGGATTGACGTACAGTCAGCAGCCGACAAGAACTCGAACATAAGCTCGAAATCTTGCTTGTACAGGAATGGAGTGACATCAAACTCGACTGGCTCCAGTTCTTGCTTAGGTTGGCTGGAAGGACGTCAACCGAGGAGAAGGTAAGGTGAGGAACAGGAGGAACTCAAAAGTACGAGGAGGACAAAACTTACATGGATTTGTGAGCCTCGGGAGAGTTGAACAGGAAGCACTTGATAACTTGCAACTTGGATTCTAAGAAGCTGGCCTCCTCAGGACAAAGACCACCGTTGGGTCGTTCCGCTTCTTGTTTCATGCTGCAAGCAAAGAAAAAGGGAAGGGGAGCATGAGCCTACGATGAAGTACATGCTTGGCCAAAGTGAAGAAACGCTTACGCATCGTTGATTTTGCGAAGACTCTGGAAGCAACAGTACATGCCTGGCCAGTTAGGGAGGGTGACCTTCGACAGGTCCTTTTGAGGCTTGCCCTGCGCCATCCTGGTGAGGAAAACGTGCAAGTAGAGAGTCCTGCTACTAAAAGAGTACCTTTGTCATCTCATAGAGCAAGTAGGCTGTCCTAGTGATGGTCGGAGAGTGTAGCAGCTTGACAATCTTGTGCTAAGAGATGTTACAAAAAAAGGAGAGTAAGTACAAAAGCGCGGAAAAGGAGGTGGATGGGGTTGAGTACAATGTTCAAAGCCTGTTCGAGGGTTTGAAGAAGTGCAGAGAAAGAAGCGTAGGGGTCTTTCGGCTTGGACCTGCCCAGCAAATCGGCTACGTGGTAGGTGTAGGCGGCGAGTGCTGCAGGTTGCAGCAACTTGGCCAGTTCCTGCTCGGTAAACTCATCAGAGAGGGCGTAGGCGAGCAAGTTGTTGCGAGCCCTTCCCATCACCGACGAGAGCTGGCATTTCAATTCGGCCAGCTGCTGAAGTGATTCCTCGACAGTTGCGATTCTGGTGCTGCCGGGTGCATCTTGGGCCGTGTGGTTGCTGTCCTGGCGCAGCCGTGTGAAGGCCTCGGAAAGGCGTCGCATGTGGCTCATTTGGCGAGGGTAGAGGACATCTGAGATCTCGTTGAGCTTGTTAAAATCGTCGTTGATCGTCTGCCAAAGAGGGGCTTCGTCCATGGGCGAAGCACACCAAGCGCCAGCAGGTTGCATCATCTCCCAACTCCCTCCCTCACGAAATCGAGGCTCCACGAAACGAGTTCTGGAGTTGTGGAAAAAGAGATCTGGAGTACGCTCTGTCAAAGAAAGAATAGAGAAGGCGCCGCTTGTTCTTGCTGTGTCCCTAAAGCGGTCGCCTACTGCGTCTGTCTCTGCTGTAAATTTCTGCTGAATGAAGTGCACGAATTTCCCACCGCAAGCACCCTGTCCGGTTTTTATGCGCTGCAGAAAAATTCGCGAAAGAAAAGTTGAACATAAAACAAAAAAACAAAAAAAGAAGCGGGAAACTGAAGATGGAGGAGCAGTGGGATGAGTTGATTGACAGCTTCAGCCGTAAAGCGGGCTTGGCCAACGAGAGTAATGAAGTGGAGGCACATCAACAAGAGATAAGTGATGGGCTTGTGTCGCTTCTTGACGCTCCTGAATCCCTCTCGGGCGAGCAGAGGCAACGCTTGTTCGAGGTGCTTCTGCCCGCGCTTCGTCCGGACAAGGTGCGTCCTGCTTGGATCACTTTCCACCAGCAAACTGCGCGAACTGAGTGTGGTCCTTTTGCAGCCACTGCTGGGCAGCATCTTCTTCGACATCTTCCACAGCGTGCTCGCCTTCCTTTCATTTCCTGAAACACACCAGGCTTGCGGTCAGGTGGGTTCACCATCGCCTTCTTTGTGCGCAGCCGATCGTGCTCATCCTCTCTTGTGAGCTGCAGATCCTGCACGACATGGCGGCCACCTGCAACCCGCGCGAGCTGTGGATTGTGTGCACCGAAGCGCTCGGTCGTTCACAGCCCACAGCCACCCACGTGTTCCTTCTCCAGCTCCTTGCGCAGCGTACGCTGATGTTTCACCCTCGCCGCAGGCGCCGTGAGGGTCTTCATCACTGACATGCTCAACATTCTGCACTAGTGTTGCAGCGCCTGCCCACGAGCTCGCGGTCACGTTTCCTGCGAAGCGGTCTCGCTTTGGCCGCTGCCTTCGTTCAGCCCCGCGATGACGGAGCCGCACGCAGTGGCGATGAACAAGATGACGATGATGACGAAGACGACGACGACGAGGAGGAGGAGGAAGGCCGTGACCCCAAGACGGTGGTCAAGGTCACCAACGCCTTTGGCGACACCGACGAGGACCTCAAGCGCAAGTACCGGCTCGCGCCCCACACTGAAGTTCTCACGCGGGCCGCCCTGGGCCTCGTCCGCCCACTGGCGTCGCAGGGTCCCAGCGCTCCGGTGAGACCTCCGCCCATCTCCCACCGGCCGCCCTCTCTGGCCGCTGGCTAACCGCGCCGAGCGCTCGCACGCGGCAGGATCGAGACGAGGCCGTGCTGGTGCTGGGCTTTCTGCTCGCGGTTCTGGCTGGACCCGTCGGCCGAGCTCCCCTGGAGACCCGGCTCAGGAGCAAGCCGCATGCCGGCTACGCGCACATCGCCTCTGACGTCCTCGTGCGTGCACACGTTCCTGTTGGCTTTGCGCTCGGACTTGGTGGGGCTCATGCGCGGGATGGGCCTTGTTCACGACGCGCAGGAGCTGTTGGCCGCCTTTGGCTGGTCTGCTGACCGCGTGTTGGCGGCGACGCGCACCAACCCGACCGGCGTGGGCGTCTACGCCTACCTGATCTTTGCGCAACCGCCCAACGTGACGATTGGGCCGCACGGGCTGCCGTTGGTCTCGTCCTCGCTCTACACCTTTTGCCAGCTGATGCCCGGCATGAGCCAACTGCTTCGCGAGTACATTACCTTCATTCCTCCCCACAACCACCTTCAACTCTGATCTGATGGTGATGATGGTGATGCGTGGCTCTCGGAAGACCGGCGCCCAACACGTCGAGCAAGGGCCACCGCCTCCTGGTGCACTTTACGGACCTCCTTCGCACCTCCTACGCGGAGCAGGTCACCGAAGCCGCCCTTGCTGGCCTCGGCTCCACCCTCGACCAATGGCGCGAGCTGTGCAAGGTTCTCCCAACAAAGACAAACCTTCATCATCATGACCGATAAACAAACAATGCGTATTTTTGGTGATAAAACTGAACTCTGCCTGTGTGGCGACAGGACGTGATCACGTTCATGGTGAGCAACCCGGTGGAGAGCGAGCGCCAGAGCGCATACCAGTGCCTGGGGACTCTCTTCACCCTGCTCGGCCCGTGGGAGCGGTACCGCGTGCTGGGGTCGCTCCTGCAGGACTGCCCCTACGCGGCGGTGGCCGGGCTGCTCGTGTCGCGCCTCAAGGATGAGACCCTGCGCGCGTGGCCCGCGCGGGGCAGCCCCGCCGGCTCGCACTGCCCGCCCTTTGCCAGCCCCAAGCTGGTGGACCTCTTCCCGCACTTCATGCACGTCAAGTCGCCGCTGGAGCAGCTCGACCTCCTCATGCACGGCCTCAACTTCTACCGCTTCCTGCTCCTTCGCGACCGCGCCGGCCAGGCCGTGGTGGGCGTGTGGCGGCCCGAGCTCGTCGACTGGGTCAAGGCCCGCTGGCTCACGCCCCTGCGCGAGGTGCGTTCCCAACCTTCAGTGCTGCCCCGCAGCGTTTGTCGCTCACAGGACGACGGCACAGACAGTGGTGGGCCTCCAGCGCGAGTACGCGATGACCCTCAGCGGCGAGGAGGAGCAGCACAAGCAGATCACGATGCTCACGCGACACGGCTTTCCGCAGCTGAGTCCCGAGCAAATGGCGCGCGCGTCGACGGCCTCGCTCACGGCGCTGGCGCCGCTCACGGACCTCCTCGACTGGGTGTTTGCCCTCCTCGACGAGCACCACATCCAGCTGGCGCCCGTCACCGCCGACCAACTGCCGCTGCCTCACCGACCACCAAGTGCCAGTAGCAGCTCGCTGGCTCAGGTCATCGACCCGAATCTTTAATGCAGTCCCAAGCTTCAATCATTCGTGTTGCTACTCAGAGGACAGCCTACATCGCCGCCGTCCAGTTTTCCGACTGGTCTGTTCTGCACCAGGGTCGGGTGACTTGGCTTCAAGGCACACATGCGCCAGGAAGACGCGCCTGGGAGGTACGGAGCAATGTTGCGCCACATTATGTATTCTGCCACTGAGGAGTAGTAGTACATCACCGCTTGCCCCGGTTGAGGAAGCGGAGCACCAGGTAGAAGCTGAGGCGAAGGAAGAGGAGCATGGCGATGAGTACGAGATACCACTGCCACATCTCCACCTTGTCGTAGTCATAATGCTCCAGGATCTGTTCGCCTGTTTTTGGTAGCCGTTAATGCCTCCCTCTCCAAGATGAAGAAAGAGAAGGGGGGGGGGAAGCAGTGCAACGGTACCCGTGAGGTAGGACGGATGGTCCGACTGGTTGGGGTAAGCGCAGAAGTATTGTACGGGGTTGGCTTGGACGCGCTCGCAAGGATAGACCTCATCCTTGAACTCGTTGTACATGAAGATCTGTGCCCAACCGTCAGACACGGTGAAGAGAGAGGACACCATGGAACAGCAAGCAATGTCCGAACCTCAAAGGCATACTTGTGGAAGGAGATGTAGTGCAGCCAGATCCACCATCCCGGCTGATAGAGTAGGGATGCGTTGAGTAAGCGTGCGGCTGCGCCATGTTGCTCATGGCTCTAGCCCAGCGAACGTACAATGTTGCTGGCCTTGACGAAGAAACCGCAAGCCAGCATGAACATGCCGTAGAAGCCCGCACCTACCGCAAGGCCGATGATCAGGTGCGGCACCAACGCGCTGTGCCAGACGAGAGACGTTTTGTCTGTGTTAGATATCTGCAGTAAGGCAGCTGGGGACGTAAGGCAGTAAGCCTTGACGTAAGGCAGCTGGGGACAAGGCAGCTTACCTGACAGTGACCACCATCGCTTCGGCGACCATGAGTGCCAGGCTCAGATCGAGCAGGAAGTGGCCGAATCCGCTTGCCTTCAGGCCCACGAGGAAGTAGGCGGTGACCGAGAAGACGGCAGCGATGGCGACGATGAAAGGGACGCTGATCAAAGTCTGCGCCATTGCATACGCGCTAACCCTATAGGATGAACGTGCCGAGTTGACAGGAGTGATATCAGAATTGATTGTACTGCCACAATACACGCCAAGGAGGTGCACCTGTAGGCGCCGTTCATGCGCTCTCGGACGAACAGGAGCTTGTCTTCGATGAACGCAGGCACCGCGGCGATGGACATGAATGTGAGGAAAGCGACCGAGAAGAAGAGCACGGAGATGCGATCTTGGATAGCCTGCGCGCAACACAACGTGTCAGCCACACGCATTCATCCCTCGTTAAAAGGGACGAGGGAGCCGCGCACGTCTTGGGAATCCGAGATCTGGAAGAAGAGGGTGCCCATCATGAGCGCGAGCATGAAGTACATGGCTATGCGCGCCCAGTAGATTGCCGGGTTCTTGAGGAAGACGACAAAAGTGCGCCGCATAAGGACCAGTGTCTGATACCTATCGATCATGACGCAATGTTAGGCACAATGGCAATGATGGCCGTTCGTTGGAGATAACTTACCATGTCGCATTGGCGTACTTGCCCTTGACCGACTTGGAGAGCTCGCGGGTTCGCTCTATGAACCTCTCCTCTCTGGTGCGGTCGATCCGATCCCGATTGCACTGGGCTGCCTTCGACTGAGGGAAGCCCTTCACCAGCTGCAGCACGTGCTCGGGCGCCTCGTCTGCACCACGACATGTGAAGGTCATGCGCACTACGTGAGACGGAGAGGGAGAGGGAGAGAGAGAGAGAGAGAGGAAGACGAACCGACTCCTGCAAAGTCGTAGTTGATCAGGTCCAGGAAGTGATCAGCTGGATTGGTGTGCTGTGGGACTGGCATGCCCTGCTTGGAGAAGAACAGCACCGCTCCCTCCCTCGGCCCGCAGAAGACCAGCTTGCCTCGAGAAAGCAGCTGCATTGTGTTGACCTGATCAGCGAGTGACGAGCAAGCCAACTCGTCATCTCTCGAGACGGCGGTGTTGTACCATGAGGTCGTCAAACATCTGAAAGATGTGCGAGCTGGGCGAGTGGATGGTACAGATGATGGTTCGATTGTGATCACGAGCAAGCTTGAGCAATATCTCCACAACACTCGCGGCACTCTTGCTGTCCAGCCCGGAAGTTGGCTCGTCCAGGAGCAACACGCTGGGATTGGTGATCAGTTCCATGCCTGCATGGTGATGATGATGGTGATGAGGAGGAGGAGGAGGAGGAGGACGATGACATGTTGCGAGAGGGTTGGGATAAGCAAGCCACCGCGCACCAATGGACACTCGTCTGCGTTGGCCACCAGAGATTCCCTTCCGGAGCGGCGTGCCTACAATGGTGTTGGCGCAGTCAGATAGCCCCAGCTCTTCAATCACTTGCTCCACCTGCAAACGCAGTGTGAGACACACACGATTTCAAAGGTGCATCAGATGAAGATCAATGCCTTCTGCTTCTTCTCCTTGCGCGGCATTGACCTAGGCAGACGGAGCAGCGCGGAGTAGTACAGGTTGCTTCTAACTGAGAGATCTCCGATCAGTGTGTCCTCCTGCATCACATAAGCTGATCCACACCCCCGCGATCAGCTCAACAGAAGTCATGGCGGTGTTGATCCCTCAGGAGGAACCAGTAGAGAGAGAAGAAGTCATTCGTACCCATTAGCCGCTTGGTGCGCTTGCTCTTTGGCAGCCCGTTGACCATGATCTCGCCCTCCACTACGCCTGAGCTTACCCGCCCTGCGAGCAGATCTGTAGCAAAGACAGTCGATCAGGCACGGCCGTGCTGCAACCGCACACTATGTCTCTGTACCAAGGAAGGTTGTTTTGCCACAGCCTGAAGGGCCCATGATCGCCATCAGCCGCCCTGTACGAGAACAACCGAGCTTAACTCACCCCCTCTGCCTAGCGCCATGCAGCGTACACCCGTAGCACTTACCAGCAGCGGCAAAGCCCTCGAGATCGTCGAGGAGCTTCTTGGGTTGGCCTTTGCGGATGACCACGAAGGGTGGCTCCTTAGTGAACCGTTTAGCATGTGCGGTGTAGCTCAGACCGCGCCACCCGATGTTGTAGCCCTGGTCGGAGATGCTCTCCAGCAGGCCATCACACGGCAACAAGCCTGCTCAACCACAAGAAGCGCTCATCAACGAAAAAAAGCCACCACTCATGGCATACGGCAGTGTGTACGCTGACTCAGGGTCACACCCTCTGGTAGGTCGTCCTCTTCGCTGCTGTAGCCTTGCAGATGCTGCCTTGGTGAGAACTGGCCCTTCTTGGCTGTGTTGAGCTCCTCTCCTTCCTCCAGGCTCTGCAGGTTCTCCTCGAGGTCGTAGTCTGAGCTCATCCTACGTACTGCTCACGTCTGTGTCTGTGGCCGCTGGTTTGTTGGTTCTTCACGGCATCGTGATTAAATAAACCAGCGTTTGGGAGGCCCGGGCCGGCTCGGGCTCTTTTTGTCCCCTCATGGTTCGGGGTCTTGGCGGCATCTCCCCATTTGGGTTGTGAATGAAAGAAAACAAAAGAAAAAAAGCAAATCAGGCTAGAAAGAAAAAGAGGAAGAAACCAAAATAAGGATGACCCACTCAATTTCGACAGCACGGCTGCCCGCGTCACCGACGCCATGTGGGTCAAGTCGGTGTCCTACCGCCTCACCGGCGCCTCCAACCCGGTCTGCGCCTCGTCGGGCCCTGCCGACAATGTGCGGCGCCTGTTCTCTCCGCCAGCCGCTTGGCGACGCTCCTCTTGTCCTTCGTCCTCCTCTTCCTCGCGCTTGTGCTCCTCCCGTAGATGGGTGGGGTGCTGGAAATGCTGGACTGTGCGCGCGCGTGTATCAATAAAACTTGAGGAATTATTAATAAATAAATAAGAAACAAAAACAGCACGAGGTGGTTGTTTTGCTCTCAGAGCTTCCAGCCCGAGTGGATGGCGGCCACGCCAAAGGTGAGGTTCTCGAACGTCACCGCCCGGAAGCCCGCCTGGCCGATCATGTCGGCAAACACCTCTTGCCGCGGGAACCGCCTGCTCGCGCAGCAACCCCGTCGCGCGTGAGTTTGGGAGCGGTAACTCTTCCATTGCGAGGCGGGAGAAGGAGGAGGAAGAAGAAGAAGAGGAAAGAAGGAGGAGAGCCTCCTCCGGTGTGTGGCAAGGGTTACCGGATGCTCTCGACGAGATACTGGTAGGAGTCCATGTCGCCTGCGACGACGTGGCCCATAACGGGGATCACTTGGAACGAGTAGGTGTCGTAGAGCTGCTGCATGAGGTGATTCTCCAGGTGCGAGAACTCGAGGACCATGAAGCGTCCGCCCCGCTTCAGCACTCGGTATGCTTCCTGCATTAATCAATTAAATAAATTTAATTTTCATTTATATATTTATTATTATAAAATGAAGACGAAGAAAAGCGAAGGCGACGACGCACCTTGATCACTTTATCGACGTGCGTGCAGTTACGAATGCCAAAGGCGATCGTGTAGGCGTCCATTGAGCCGTCTTCGATGGGCAGCTGCTCGGCGTCGCCCACGACCCA
>NAVB01000621.1:0-47296 GCA_002179805.1 Acanthamoeba lenticulata
TTAATGTTAAACACGAGTCCCCGCGCTCTGCGCTCACATCACGGGGATGGAGGGACCAGGGGACGCGAGAGGGGGGCGGTACCTTCATGAGGCCAGCTTTGCGGTCGACGTTGAGCACGCGGCGGTAGTTCTCGAGGGAGATCATGAACCCGTCCGTCACCGCGATGTCTGCCCCCCTCCCCCCCCCGTCACAGCGTTGGCCACTTCTAACGAGAAATAGAGAAATAGAGAGAAATAGAAAAATAGAAAAAGAGGGATATCTGTACCGCTGGGCGAGTTGCTGGTGCCGATCACCTTCACGCGCTCCCCGGCCCGCTTGGCCCTGTCGCCCGCCGCTTTGTAAAGAAAGGCCGCGAGACAAAGACAAAGACAGAGAGAAGAGGGGCAAAGAGAGGGAGGAGAGAGGGAGGAAGAGAGAGAGAGAGAGAGACAGAAGAGAAGAGAAGAGAAGAAGGGCGGATGATGAGGGAAGGGGGTCGAAGGCGGACGGGTGCCGTACAAGGCGAGCACGTCGATGATCTCCCTGGCGCTCGTGGGCTTGTACAGGAACTTGGGTGACGCCGCGTGGATCCCCGCCCTTCGCCGCCAGAGCAAGGAATAGGAGGAGAAGAAAGGACAAATTAGCCACACACTGCGTGGTGCAGCCTGCACACACACACACACAGACACACAGGCAGACACATGCTCCGCCCCCGTCTTTGGGGAGGAGGGGGTGTGTGGGTGGAGGAGGGTGAGGGGCACCAGTTGCGCCACTGGTAGCCCGCCACGCCGGTGATGGACGACGCCGCAAGAGCGGCCTCGAGCCCGGACGATGCGGCGTGCAGCTGCTCCTGTGAGGGTGCCACATGCCGCGAGTGCTGCCCACAACCACCATCACCCCAACATCATCAACAACAACAAGGTGGTCAGGGTCTGCCCGCACCACGGGCGGGCACTTTTTTAAGATTAAAAAACAACGAGTCGGGTGGAAATAGGTGGGGGGTACAATATGGAGTCGCTGCAGACTGCGGAGGGTGGTGGCGCGTGTGGCCACAGAGGTGGTGGCGTCCATGTCGTGAAATTGGTGTGACTGCTGGTGTGTGAGGCCGAGGAAGAGGTTGTGTGGACTCCGTCAGCAGCGCGTCACGAAATGCGCACAAATGCGTTTGTTTTTGGAGTTATGTCCGCGAAGAACAGTTTTTTTTTCTTTCTTTCTTTCCAACCCGCTTATTTTAATTGCAATTAAACATTACTTTTCTTTCTTCCCGCGCTGTCTCCTGTGTCCTGGCGGGTTCAGAACAAGCGTTGACACGCAACAACAGGCGCAGGGGTGGTTCTCCGTCCCTCTCTCTTTTTTTCTCCCCGACTCCTCGCCCGCTCTGGCCAAAAGCCACGCGAAGAGGGACCATCACTTACTCGAGGCTGCCGTCCTCGTCCCACGCGCCGGTGTCGTCCGACTCGTCCTACACAAACCCACGCACCGGGGAGGGGAGGCCTCAGTCCAAACGCGGGTACGGGGACAGGGCGACAACCAAACACGCATACCCAGGCGGCGTCTGCATCGGCGTCGGCAGTCAGACGGCTCGGTTGGGGCTTGGTCACGGGCTTGTGGATGATGGTCGGCCGAACGTAGGTGGGCTCCATGTCCTGGAAGTAGTCCACTTCCTCCAACTCCACCGGTGGCCTGGGCTCCCCACAACCACGCCAGCGACAGTGCGTGGGTAAGATGAAGAGCGCACATGCCAGGCCTCAACGCGCCTTCCCCACGCCAACGCCACACGTGGCGTGCGCGATCATTTGCGGGAGTCGAGCCCTTCGGGTCGCGAGTGAGTTTCGTACTTCTTGGGCGATTGCTGCGGCTGCTTGGCGGTGGCACCCTCTGCTGCTCGTTCGTGCCCTGCTGAGCGACGCGGCGCAGGGGCGGCCGCTGGAGCGCGGCGCACGTTGATGCTGGTGCTCGCGGCAACGGCTGCGCCACTGCTGGCTGGGGTCGTGGAGGACGAGGGAGGCGAAGAGGAGGGCATGAACGAGGTTGACGGAGGGGTAGCAAATACGCCCGCTCCAGAAGGGGCGTCTGGCGAAGACGAAGAAGAGAAAGAAGCCGCGGGCGCAGGACTCGTGTGCGCGGGGGAAGAAGAGATGGCCATAGCAGAGGAGGAAGAAGAGGATGGAGGGGGGACGTTCAGCGCAGCATCTTGTATGGCCCGCGAATCTCCCTGAGAATCAGAAAGACAAGAGGCAAACAAAGCGTTCCCCATGGAGAGGGCAAATGTTAATCAAGACTGCGGAACCACTGCGGTTGTGCGTCCTCCGGATTGCGCGCAAAGGTTTTTTTTTTTTTTTGGCCTCAATGCCGTCAAAAAAACTTTCTGCCAACCCGTCACTCCGGCCGAAAAGGGGCAAGGTGGCGCACAGCGCGAGGTCAGGGAGAGAGGGCGGGTGTTTGGCAACAAATAAATAGAGTGCTTGTAATAAACAACAACGATCAAGTGTGTGTGTACATGTGGGAGGAGTGAAAAGCCACAAACGGCCTAGAGAAGTAAAGAACTACGATGCAGTCTGGTGTGCTCAGAAGAGCGCACATTTCTTCTTGGGCTTGGCCGATCCCGATGCGTTTTCGTCTTGCTGCTCTCCGATCCACCCCATTTTTGGATCGATCAGATCTCGTACATGATACACACACACACACAGTACATTCTACTCACGCAACCACACGGACAGACAAGGAGGAGGAGGAGAGGGAAGGACCTTGGCGCACACGACGGCGGTGAGGGCGTTGTCAAACACATTCTTCAAGCCCCGCCGAGTGAGGGCACTGCACTCGAGATACTTGATGGCCTTGATGTCATTGGCAAGCTTTTGCCCTTGCTCAGGAGTGATGGGTTCCTTCTTATTCTTTTGGAGCTCCTCCAGCGTCTTGGCGTCTTCCCTCAAATCAATCTTCGTACCCACGAGGATGATGGGCGTCGTAGGGCAGTGGTGCCTCAGCTGGCATGTGGGCATCACAAAAGCCATCAGCGCGTACGTGTGGGCCCAAAGAAAAAAGAAGCGCGCTGGGCGATCCTAGTGCTGAAACGGGGAGGAAGGGCACCTCAGGCAGCCAAGTTTCCTTGATGTTGTCGTAGGAGTAGGGGTTCACGACGGAGAAGCAAAGGAGGAAAATGTCTGTCTTGGGGTAGGACAGCGTCCTGATCCGTGCATAGCCCTCCTGGCCTGCGCTCGCCGGAACATACCAACATGGCGCAACGTGTCAAGGAGGTTGCGGCGCAAAGCAGTGCGCAGTGAAGAGGATTCGCCTAATCGGCATGAGACTGTGCGAGGGGAGCATACCAGCTGTATCCCACAGGGAAAACTTGACTTCTTGCCCTTCAACTAGAATTTGAGCCTCATAATTGTCGAATACAGTGGGAACATATCTGCAACACGATCGCCCCCATCAGGCGCTACGAGCAAAAGATGTTGAAAACAGAAGGAGGCTGTACTCGACAGGAAAGTGATTCTCGGTGTAGGAAATGAGCATGCACGTCTTGCCTATAGAAGAGGTAAGCTACAATTAGATTGAATGAACAGATATAAATTGAGGGGGCAATTATTAGCCAAGTTACTGTAAGAGTAAGAGAGAGGCAAAAAGTACCAACGGCACCGTCGCCTACAACAACACATTTGACTTCCTTCTCGCTCATCTCTAACCGGGCTCACTCTGATGATGATGAGAAAAACGAGTACACCAAACCAGCTCGAACCAAAAGCCGCCACCCTCTTCTCTAGGTGGTGTTGTCAGGGCACGAGATGCGGGCTTGCAATTAATTCGCCGAACTCTCCCACCCAATAAGGAGCAGGCTTTGATTTCCATTGTGGCAAGACAGTACACACAGCTGGTTGCCGCGGTTGGCACCGTTTTCTCCAGCCCTATTTCCCTACCCATCGATCGCGTTCTTCGTTTGTACTTTCGAACATGGGTGGACTGATTTCTCTCCTCGCCGGTGATCACTCCAAGGGTGTTGACATTATTTTGAATTTTGAGGGTAATTTGCCACTTCGCCAGACATGCGCGCTGTATCCAATCAACCATTAATAACGTGAGACAGGGGCCGAACCTTCTTCGGAGGAGGAGAGGCAGATCCACGCTGAGGTTGCGGCGGTGCTCAACAAAGGGCCTCAAATTCTCGAAGAACTTGCGACCTACCCCGGCTGTGAGGAATACATCAGGAAGGTTCGTTGCTAAAAGGCGCCTTTTTTCCATGTTATGAATCTCTCCTGAATCAATCACCATTTTG
Source organism: Acanthamoeba lenticulata (assembly GCA_002179805.1). Taxonomy (NCBI): domain Eukaryota; phylum Discosea; order Longamoebia; family Acanthamoebidae; genus Acanthamoeba; species Acanthamoeba lenticulata. The sequence goes on from NAVB01000621.1 coordinate 4,257, forward strand.
CCCCTCAGGCCATTTCCAACCCTGGCCCTGAAAATGAAGAGGCAGCCTGGAATGCTGTCCTGCCTGCTGTGGATCAGCTGAAGGAGTTTTACGATTTTTCTCTTTCTCTGGGTACGCGGCCTCGTGCCCATTGCTGGAAATTGTCCCCATTCGCATTTTGTGTGCCGAGAATCGGTTTACTTGGCCCTGTCTGATTGCTCTTGCTGCCTTTGTTTCGACCCACAGAAAAGAGCTTCCCGAAGCTGCTGCTCGCTCTTTGCAAGGAGGCCCCCAAGGAGAGCCTGGCCAGCCAACAGGCGCTTGCCAAGCAGCTGGCCGACGTCTTTGACTTTGTTCTTCGCTTTGATGACGCCAAGGTACCTCTCTCTCCTTCTTCCTCCCCCCTCGGGACGCTCGTGCTTCCTCTCCTTCCTCTTGAGTTGAGGATGGCCGCCTAGGCGCACTCTTTCTTCCCCCCTCCCCCGAAAAGTTGCAGCCTAGCGGGGCGCACGCTGACGCGTTGTGGCGCGTGGATGCAGATGGTGAACCCGGCGATCCAGAACAATTTCAGCTACTACCGGCGCACGCTTAACCGCATGAAGCTGTCGAAGAAGGACATGAACCTGACCATCCGTGATGAGCTGGCCAACCACATGTCGCTCTTCTTCGCTTCGCCCACGCCGATGATGAACTCGCTTTCGGAGACCACGGTCAAGTTCCTGAACGAGGATCACACGGTGCCCAGGGAAAACGTGACCGATGCGCTGGCCACGATGGCCAACGTGTGCCAGCACATGGTGGAGGTCAAGACCTTCTCCTCCGACCAGACCAACCTGTTCTGCCTGCGTGCCATGACGGGCGCCATCATCCTCTTTGATCACCTCCACCCACAGGGCGCCTTCAACAAGAAGTCGTCGCCCATCAACATGCGCGGCTGCATCACAGTCCTCCGCAACTTTGTGCCGCAATCGGGCAGCTCCGGCGGCGCCCCGCCCCCCTCGGCTGGCCTCCTCAACGCCCTCCGCTTCACGACAAAGCACCTCAACGACCCCGACACGCCCACCAACATTAAGCAGCTTCTGGCTTCCTGAGCGCGCCGCATCCGCTTCTTGCCTCTTCTTCCCCCCCAATCTAGGCACCGCGCTCGCTTTTCATTCTCTCTGCTCCTCTCCTCCTGGTCTCGTTGTGTGTTAAGGCCACTGGCTCTGTAGCCCATTCGTCCTCCTTCCTCGAGCTTTCTCTCCTCTCTCTCTGCTCCTTTTGTCCTCCAGCTCTGTTGTGTGGGCCGCTTCGGCGGCTGCAACGCTTGTAATACCATTTGCTGTTACTTTCACCCTTCTACTCGCCAGCGGGACTCGCTGCTCTCGCCCGCCCAGCGCGAGAGGGCAGAGGCTTCCACAAGACGAAGGGGCGAGCTTCTGGCTTGGCCTTCTTCGAACGCTTTCTTTCCTTTAATTTCTTTATGGTACCAGAGAAAAAGGGCTCCCAAAACAAAAAGAAAGGAGAACACACAGCAAGCAAGCAAGCAAAACATGGACGGCAGCACGACGCAGGAAGCCACAGCAAAGCCTGAACTGCGTCTCGCAGAAGCCGCGCACATCAGCTATATTCGCCGTCTCAGCGGCAAGCGTGAGGGCTTCGAGCACTGGGTGACTGAGCATCTCAAGATGAGCGGTCTCTACTGGGGCCTGTGTGCTCTCGACATGCTCGACGCCCTCCCTTCTGAATCTGAGCAGGAAGCAGACGAAGAAGTTCCCGCCCCCAAGGAGGAAGGGGAGGCGAGCGAGCATCAAGGCGAGACCGGGCAGCCCAAGGGGCCTCGGCGGAAGGAGCTCGTGGCGTGGGTGTTGGCATGCCAGCGGGAGAATGGCGGCTTTGGAGGCTCCATCGGGCACGATGCGCACCTCCTCTACACCCTGAGCGCCGTGCAGGTGCTGGCCATTCTTGACGCCCTCGACCAGCTCGACCGGGACCGCACCGCCTCCTACGTTGCCTCCCTGCAGCGCCCCGACGGAGCCTTCATGGGCGACGAATGGGGCGAAGTCGACACCCGCTTTGTCTACTGCGCCCTCAACTGTCTCTCCCTCCTCGACCGCCTCCCCGTACTCTACCCTTCCTCTTCCTCTTCTTACTCTAAAACACAAAAAGAAAAAACAATCTAACAAAAACATAATAATAATAATAAAAAACAACAAAAAAAAACCACAGGGCAAGGAGGGACAGGGCGCGGCGGGGGTCAACGTGGAGCGAGCGGTGGAGTACCTCCTGCGCTGCCGCAACTTTGACGGGTCGTTCGGGTGCGTGCCGGGCGCCGAGTCGCACGCCGGGCAGACCTTCACGTGCGTGGGCGCCCTGGCCATCGCGTCCACCCTGCCCTCCTTCCGGGCCCAGGCCGCCGAGGCCGCCGGGGACAAGGAGCAGCACCAGGCCCTCCTCCACAAGTGGGTCGACGCCGAGCAGCTGGGCTGGTGGCTGTGTGAGCGGCAGGTCGAGAACGGCGGTCTCAACGGCCGCCCGGAAAAGCTCGCCGACGTGTGCTACTCGTGGTGGGTGCTGTCGGCCCTGTGCCTCCTCGATCGCCTCCCATGGATCGACGCGCGGGGCTTGGAGCGGTTCATCCTCGAGTGCCAGGACCTCGAGTCGGGCGGCATCGCTGACCGGCCTGGCGACATGGTCGACATCTTCCACACCTTCTTCGGCATCGGAGGCCTCTCCCTCCTGGGCTACGCGCACGTCGGTGAAGGCGACCTCCGAATCGACCCCGCCTACGCCCTCACCCGTCGCACCTGCCGCCGCCTCGGGCTCCGCTTGCCCTGGGATCCTCAATACGTGGCCACCTCGGCCTCCTCTTCTTCCTCGTCCTGACCGCGTTCCTTCTGCGTGGCCGGCGGCCTCTAAGAAGAAAACAGGATCAAAAATTTATTTTTGTGGCACTTCACCTCTCTCTCTCTAGTCGTGGTCAATAGTGGTACTGCCCTGGCGCCGTTGTGGGCGCTTTCGAAGCGGCCCACACAGGAGAGGAGGATGGCGACGATGGTGGGAACGGGGCAGTCGCCGATCGCGCCCCTCCTGATGAGGAGGAGGTGAAGGGAGAGGACGAAAAGGAAGACTGCGGGGAGGCGAAGGAAGAGGGCGAGGAGAAGCCGGAAGGCCCCACACGACTGACCTCCGGCGACGCGGAGGCGGGGGACGAAGAGAGGGAGGAGCGACCAAGAACAAGCTTGCGCGCGGCCACCCGCGCGCACTTGGGGCACCGCTGCGGGTCGAAGCACTCGGGGTGGAACAGCGTCCGACACCGCTCGCATTTGCTCGTGATGTGCGGCTGCCCCCCAACGACGTGGGTGAGCACGGCCCCAACACGAGAGCGCAACGCGTTTGGGCGCGAATCCGAAGTGGGGGCAGATGGGGGGGGGGGAGGCAAGAGGGAGCAAACCATGAAGGAGTAGAGGGGCCGGTCGCTGTTGCAGACCTCGCAGATGGTGCCCTTGCCCCGGCACAGCTCGCATCGCACAATGTGCTGCAGCCACCCGTCGGCCACGCCACGCAAGAATTCGGCCAATTGGCCGCTCTCCGTCTCCACGAGGTCGTGCAGCGAGTACACCTCTGGTGCACGCCCCCTCCCCCGCTTGTCCGTCAGAGAGAGAGAACATGATCCCCCAAAAGAGGCGTGATTGAGCAACTCTCCTTGTTTTGCGACATTCAAGAGAGAAAGAGAGAGAGAAAGAGAAGAGAGCGCACTTGCGCCATTGATGGCCACAACCATCGCCATCATCATCACCACCACCACCATCATCACCACCATCCTCTACTTATGGACGGTGGGGATAAAGCACATCTAGAATAACGATTAATAATAAAAATGGAGGAGAAGGGGTCGCACCGCTGGCGTTGAAGAAGTCGAGGCGGCCAGCGGCGATGGGAATGAGGCGGTCCTTCTCGCGGCAGGTGATGATGAACTCCTTCATGTAGCTCAGCCGCTCGCGGAGAGCGCGCGTGTAGTGGAGGAGGGGCGCCAGCGTGTAGAGCTGCGGGTTGATGTCGAGGAGGGCAAACGCGGGGAGGTGGTAGAGCTCGTCCAGGATGCCCTTGGCCGCGTGGCACACCTGGTAGGGGCGCAGGTCCCACTCGTGGAGCACGCGCGCCGGGATGATCGCCGTCTCCTTCCCGTGGCAGCTCGCGCAGTAGTACTTGCCCGTGTACTCGCAGTACCGCCCGGCGCCCCCCAGCACCCCTGCCCAGCAGTGCACACACACACACACACACATTCATCCATGTACATCCATGTACACCCACATGGAGAGAGAGAGAGAGAGACAGAGAACACCACCAGCATCATCATCATCAGCATCTTGAGCGTCGTCATCGCCATCGTCGTAATCATGACCCACAACCGGGCACACAATGAGGAGAGATGGAAAGGGGGGAAGAGGGGAACTTGTACAGTAGCCGAGGGTGGTGGGGCAGCCGGCGCACGTGTAGTTCTGGTCTGCGGGGCTCCCGCGCTTCTGGAGGTGGAAGATGATCTGCCGCTTGTGCGCGCCTGCGCTCGGGGGTCCCGTGCCCGCCGCCGCTTCGGCTTGCTGAGGCCGCCGGGCCGGGACGTCCTGGCGGAGCCGATGGGGCTCACCTCGCGGGGAGGGCGAAGGGCGTGTGTGGCTGCTGCTGCTGCTACTGCGCGCTTGCCCGCCTGATGATGCTGCTGCTGCTGCTGCTGATGGTGTCCTCGACGTGGCAGCTGCGGCAGCGGAGGCCGACGAGGCCAGGGGCGACGAAGCGGCAGCGGCGGCGGCGGTGGCGAGGGCCGAACCCGTACGGGAGCGCCGCTCAGGTGCAGCAGCAGCAGCAGCGGCGGCAGCAGCCGGCGCGTAGAGCGACGCGGTGAAGAAGTCGCGCCGGTCGGGGGGCACCACGACCAGGCGCACCGGCGACGCGCCGTATCCCTGCGCGCCCTCTCCCGCTCCCGTCGCCGTGGTGGTCGTGGTGGTGGAGGCGGGCGCGGGGCGCGGAGAGAGGAGCTCGTCGTCGTCGGGCACAGGGTCGGCCAACAGGCGGTCGATGTCCACCGGGCCGAGGCGTCCTCCTCGGTCGCCGTTGGAGGAGGCGAGTTGGTCGTTGGACTCAGCCCCATGGGCATGCATGCCGGCCAGGCGCGCGGGAGACGACACAGCCTCGTGCGACGCACGCTGCTGATGCTGATGCTGTTGACGAGGAGGGGACACGGGCACCACCGCCAGCGGCCCGGGGCCAACCGGCGGGGCCGGCGACGCCACGGCCACGGGAGGTGGCAGCGACGACGGCGAGAGCACGGTGGCGAGAAAGTCGGGCGGAAGGAGTGATGAGGAGGAGGAAGAGGCTCCGGCAGCCGGAGGCATCGGGCTGCCGCGGGTGGCGGTGGTGGAGAGGCCGCCGCCAGAGCCGCTGAGGCGGTCCTCGAGCTCCCGAAGCCTGCGCTGGAGCTCTTCGATCTCGCGTTCGCGTTCACTCTGAGCCGAGCCGCCACCAGCAGGAGCAGGCGCGGAGGGAATAGGAGCAGGCGCAGGCGCGAGAGCAGGCGCAGGAACAGGAGCAGAGGGTGGGTGCTTGGGAGCGGTGCCCAGCGGAGAGGTGGCTGATGATGCTGCACTCGTGTGGCGTGCCGAGCCGAGCGTTGCTGGCGGCGGGGTCGAGTGGCCATCAGGCATCACAGCCGCACCACCACCATCACCCCCGTGATGGTGATGATGGTGAGGGCCACCAGAAGAAGAAGAAGAAGTGAGGGTCCTCTTTTCGGCGAGGCCGCTGGTGGCGGGTGGCCCGGGCTCGTGGTGGAGGGACGCGAAGAGGGCGTCCATCTCGCGCTCGTGTTGGTCCCAGTCCTCCACCAGCCCCGAGGCCCAAGCACCACCAGAGGTCGAGCTCGGGGTCAAGGCCGACACACTCCCGCGACCACCACCAGCACCAGCAGCCGTCACGGACCGCGCCAGCGGTGGGCTCCCTCCGCCCCGCGGGTTCCTGCTCGTGCCGGTGGTGAGCCCCGAGGCCCCGTCGGTCAGCGAGGAGGAGCTGGAGGCGGAGGCGAGAAGGTCGCTATTGGAGGAGAATCCGCGGCTCTCTTTAACCTCCTCCTCCTCCACCTTCTCATTGCCGTCTTCCTTGTCGTCGTCGTCGTCGCCCGCTTTGGGGGCTGCTGGGGCGGGTGGCCGAGTGTTGGCGGCCCTGCTGTATTGGCGGCGAGCATTCTTCTCCTTCTCCCTCTCCTCCTCGTCTTCCTCGTCCCCCTTGACGTCGCCCTGTGATCTCGAGGAGAGGAGGGCCAAGGCGTCCTCCTCCTTGGGCTCCCTCTCCTGCCCCTTCCCCAGTCCCTGCCCGACTTCCTCCTCCTCCTCCTCCTCCTTCCGGACGTCGCGGGCCTCTTCGTCAATGAGGGCGACGCGGCGCACGCGTTTGCCCGGCTTTTTCTTCTTGGGCGGGTAATCGGCGGTTTTCCTGCGTCCGGCAGCGTGCGAGGCGAGGCGCCACGGCGCATCAACCAAAAGCTGCTGCTGATTGTTGTTGTTGTTGTTTGGGGATTGTTGGTTGGGTTGGCGTACGGCGCGAGGAAGGCGGAGGCCACTACCGCCGGCTCAGCGTCGAACTGCGGATCGTCGACGCCCAGGGCAAAGTCGACGCCCGTGAGGCCGCCCAGCAGGCCCTCCAGCATCTGCACATCATCGGGCTGGCGTAGCAGCGCGTGCTCGGCGTACCACTTCCTGAGCTCCCCACCGATCCCCCCCCCAGCCCAAAACCAAAAAACAACGCGTATGTGGTGTGTATAGATGAGGCTCGCTGGCTGCCGGAGAGCGCGGCGGCCTGATGACGGGACAAGAGAAAGGGGGGGGGGAGTCCACGTACGGAGTGATGGAGACGAGCAGGGAGAGGAGGTGGGCCAGATACCTGCCGTTGAGGGCAGCCCGCAGGAGGGCGCGCGCTTTTCCGTTGTCGGTGGTCACGCGAGTCCACTGGCGCACCTCGAGCGCCCACTTGCGTTGGAGGATCTCCTCCAAGACGGGCCACACCGGCGGCAGCTCCTCGCCTTCGTCGCCTGACGCGTGGATTAGAATTTCGAGTGAGGAAAGCTGGGGGATCGCAGCAAGGCATGTGGTGCTTGGAGCCGCTGTGGTGGCCACTGGAACTGCACGTACGAGAGACGGACTGCCGGGACTTGGCGCTCAAGGGCTGCGCCAAGAGACCATGACGAAGGATGGCCTCGAGTGCGCGGATGAAGCGGCGAACGCCGTCCTCTCTGATGTGGAGGTGATGGTGGTGGAAGTGGTGGTAGTAGCATACTAGTCAGTGAAGGTGTCCCCAACTGCTGCATGGGGATGGGGCGGCATGCACACCGGGAGAGGAGAGGACTTGCGTGAGACGGGTCCACGGCTAGAAAGAGCTCACGCAGGCCCTGCTGTGCCTCGTCCAGCAGCGCCTTCCTCTCTGCCGTATGTTGCATAGACGTTGCATCTGTCAACCTCCCCCGGGGGGGGGGCGTGCTCTTAGATCATACGCGGTCGAAGAAGAAAAAAATATGGTGGGGGCTGTTGCGCACAGCGTTCACCACCGACGGCACGATGCCAGGAGTGAGCCATGGGCTAGCCGGTGCAGCAGGACAAGAAGTGCCCCCGGCAAGGCGAAGAAAGAGCAAACGACAGTGTCGTGTGGTAATTTGTAAAGTTTTATTTTTCCAACGCGTTTTTCTTCCCTTGCCTTTCGTTGCTTCTGCCCTATTGCGCATGAGGCGGAGCAGATGACGACAAGGCTATGGCTGCTGGCGCTCCTCCTCCTCCGGCACCACCTCCTCCGCCTCCGAGGGGGCTTTGGCCACTGGCAATGGGCGTGGTTGCTGCTGTGAGCACTGTGCGAAGTGCCATAATCTCTCGGTCACGAGCAGCGAGGAGATTGCGCGCAGCATGCAGGTGGCCGAGAGCCTGTATATAGTAGCCCGCCAGCTCGTTCGCGCTCTTCAGCTGGATGACGCGTTTGTCCTCGAGAATGAGGCAGATGCCATATTCCTTGCTTAGGCTCACTTCCTTCACTTCGAGTGGTTGCACGTCGAGACGTTGTTGGGTTGGTGGCCCACCATCGGCCTGGATCGGCATCAGTGGGGAAGGCAACGGCGGGAGGGCCGAGGGACGGGGCAGCAGTGGCTGCACGGCAGACGAGGGCCCCGCCAGCTTTTGGAGGGCGGGCACCAGCAGCGGGTAGGCCGGCCCTGGAGATGGCAGGATGGGCACGCCGCCACCCAGACCAGCTGGCCTCATGATCCGCGGATCGGGCGGCGGGACGGGCAATGGGGACGCAGCAGAAAGCGTCTGCATGAGGGCCTGCAGTGGAGTCGAGGGGTTCATGAGGGCGGGGCTGGGGGCGGGAGGCGAGGATCGCTCGGCGTCTTGGCCTGGCGATGTAGGCAGCGGCGAGGAGAATTGCGGCCCGCGCAACAGCGGCGGGGCTGCGCCTTGACGGCGCTGGACCCGTGCGCGCTTCTTGCCGTCTTCACGGTTTCGCACGAGGTCGGTGCCACGAGGCCGTTTGGCTGCGCCGTGCGCTTTGATCGTCGACGTTGGGGAAGGAAGCTCTTTCTCTTCCCCACGAGGAGGTTCATCAAGTGTGGATCGCCCCCAAGGAGAGAGCAAGCAGAAACACTCCTGCACGACAAAGATGCCGTGAGCACGCAGGCCTCTCTTTCCAGAATAGACGAAGTGTGGCACGGTGTACCTTCAACCTCTGGCTCAGGACTGTCCAACCATCTTTGACTTCGATCATCGCTGTGGAGTGAGCCGGGCTCTTCATGGACACCGATTCCAGATCGGTGTGGAAGGAGGCCAGAGTGGTGTAGGTTTGGGCCTTGAAGCTTCTCTCGAGCTGATCTAGCGCCCCTGCAACCAGATCACTCTTGCCAAGTCGCCTTTAAAGGATCATCATCAGGGTGAATGCTTGTCCCATGCTGCACACATGTGGGAGGGAGGTACCGCCGATAGAGGCATAACAGTTCTCCGAGCAGGAACGCCAATACTGAGCGGCACCGTCCACAGTACCAGTCCCCTTCGCCCAGCGCCTCTACAGAGCTGTGAGTAAGTTCCAGGCAAGAGAAGCAATACTCTCCCGGGCAGAGGTCGCAACAGATGAGGTCGCCTCCGTTGTTGCAACGCCAGCACACGTCCTTCCACACGCCAGTGCTCGACTTCCGCTTCTCGTGGTGAAACAAAGAACTCGTCAGTATGGTAAAACATTAGCGCGAAGACGAGCGGCGGTACCTGCTGCGCCACTTGCGTTTGCGCCTCGGTGATGGCCTCTTGAAGGTGGGCATGACCTTTGCCCATCGGTCCTTGCAGGAGGCTAAACCCTATCTCGAGATGCTCCGGTAGCCGCGGGTCGTCTAAGGGCAAAAGATGCCGTCCAGCAGCTTCCAGACTGCAGCCCCGTAGGCAAGGTTACGTTGTATTTAGCACCTGTAACTGCAAGAGGAAGAGGCAGGGACATACTGCTTGGCCTTGCGCAGTAGTCTAGTACGAACAAGCCCTTCTGCTGCAAGAGGGCGAAGACCGTCTGCCTTGGCCCGAGGGCTGACCTGCACACCAGACACGATGAGCTCGCACGCCGCCAAGCCCCGAGCAAGGAGTTCGCACAATGGCTGGCCACCATCCTTTTCCCGAGCCCCGGTTCGCCCACACGACCTGCCCTGGAACCCAGGCTTTGGCCCAAGTGGAGGCGAGTAGGGCAGACTTGTCGGGAAGGACTTCCATGTACTGCTGAAAGACACAATGCAGCGAGTGGGGTGGAGAGGGAGCGTTTCTCTCTCGACACCACGTCTCTCGGAGTCGTACGTCGCTCGCGCACCAACAACAAAGGGGCTGCAGCCAAAGAGAAATGCCGAACGCGTCGCTTGCTTTTTATGTCCCTTTTTTGGAAGGCGCCCAGCCCAATCCCCCCACGCCAAAGAAGAGGAGAGAAGAGTCTACGAGCTGGTGGTCCCTTCACCCTACTTCTTACGCTTGCCCCAGCCCGTGGTCAGTTTCTTGCTTGTTGCCGTGTCGCCGGCCGGTTGTACGGCCGACGTCGGACTCGGCATGGCTGGCGGCTCGTCCTGCTGTGCGCGAAGCAGGTGAGAATAAGCTTGTTTGCGAAAGGAAAGAGAAGAGGCGACAGACCTGCACGGCTGAGTTTCCCTTGCTGTTGGTCTTGAGCAAGTCCGTCAGAGCGGTGCTGAGCCAAAAGCAAGCCCTGATGTCAGTACCCCTGGCATTGCTGAGCGAGAGGAAGATTGAGTGTGTGTGAAAGGCGTACATGCGCCGTTTCTGTTTGGGTGGTGGCGCGGCGTCGTTGTCGGCGTCGAGCACAACCTCCTGCTTGACGATGGCTGTCTTGGGTTGTGGTGGGTCCGGGTCAGGTTCCGGAGTGGTAGGACGCGTGCGTTTGCGGGTGCTGCCGGAGACCTGGCATGCGTGAGCCACCAGTGGGTACAATGCATGAGAGGTGAGCCTTTGACCACTGGCCAGCAAACATTGTTGTGGTGTGTCTGCCACAGGCACTCACTACCGACATGCAGGCGCGTACCGCGTCGTCTGCAGGTTCCGCGGGCGCCAGTTGGAGGGCATAGCTGCTCTTGCGCCGCGTTGCTGCTGGGGCCGCCTTCTTCGTTGGCGCTGCGGTTGTTGTTGCTGCCGCATTGGTCTTGTTGCTGCCGCGGGCAGCGCCTCTGGTGGGCGGCTTGGCGGCTGACGATGATGAGGCCTTGCCTTTCGCAGCGGCAGCCTTTCCTCGACCGCGGCCTCGCCCGGTCTGCGGCATCTCCTGCTCCTCATCTTCCTGCTTTGGCTCTTCTTCGTCGGCCTCCTGCTCCTGATCCTCGTCATCGTCGCTCCCTCGCGCAGACTGGCGCTGCTTCATTTGCTCGAGCTTGGCCTCCACGTCCATTTCATTATTTTCTGGTGACTCGAGTGGTGAGAAGAGAGGCACACCCACGGACCACGGGCGGGAGAGATTGTCTTTGGAGGGGGGGATGGTGATGAGGGGAAGCGCGAACCTGCAGCGGCAGCTCGGACGTTGGCCGTGCGCTGGTGGACGACCGATTCAATATAGTCAATCTGCAGGGTCTTCTCGGGGTCTTCGCTTTGGAGGAACTTTTGTGTGTCGGCTAGCGTCTTGGACACAAACCTGCGGGCCGGGCATTTACGAGTGAGTCCCATCTCGTTTTGGGGCGGAGGAGGAACAGGAGGAGCGAGGCGGGAAGCGTGCGCACTCAGCGATGGCGCTCTTCTCGTCCTTCTCCACAAAGTTATGAAGGGCGAGGTGGAGTTCATTCTCCGGCAAGATGGCCAGCGTCTGGGTGGGACCGAGGAAAGCGCCTATAAGGTCCTCAATCCGCGTATCGTCCAGCGTCTCTGGCCTGGTGGCCCGCGCCAACAACTGCACGCGCGCATGAATGGTTGGTGGTGGTTGGTGTGGGGGGGGAGGAAGTATATCCAGGAAAAGAAAAGAAAAGGGCGACAGCGCAGCTCATACGTCCTGCTCTTTGTCAACGCGGGCTCGTGGGTTGGCGCCACGCTTCTTGTGGAACAGGAGAATTTCGTTGGGATTGGCCACCCGACCCACGAAGCGTTGACCAAATCGCTGCGGGTTGACCGTCGAGAAGCCCGAGTACTCGACCTATGGATGGATGATCCCCCAAACAACACACATCGCAGTCAACTCGACTGAGGCTACGCAGGCAACCTGGTGGTGGAGGCATTGGGAAAGGCGTACTTTGAGCCGGATGAGGGGCTTCGTTGGCGTGCGGGGGGCGTGCGGAGAGAGCTTGTCGGCTTTGGCGATGAGTTCTTCAACCTTTTCCGCCAGATACTCAATGACCAGCTGGGGCTCGCCAGGGTCGAGGTCGGCCTCCTTGAGCACCACCTCCTCCATCACGAACGGCCGCACAGTTTTGAGCTCGATGGCCTGCAGGCGGAACTGATCCTCGTAGATTTCCAGGAGCCCGATGTGCTTCTTCTTGGATTCGCCCTCCGAGAGGGAGGTGGCCACCGAGGAGCCTGTGCGCCACACACACACGCACGCACATGCCCGGTCCCACGCAAGCCGTGGGTATGCTGCACATTGAACGCTGCGGCAACCGCACCGAAACGAAGGCGACGTACCAGGCTGCACGATAAAGAAGTCGCCCACGGAGGAAGACTGCGGAGTGATGAGGCACTCGTGCTCGTGGCCCCACAGGACCAGATCCAGAAAGTTGGCCAGCATGCACTCGTGTACGTAGTTCTTCGGGGAGTGCGCAACACGATTCTGATGGAGCACCAGCATGTTGAACCAACTGGCCCGTTTTCGCAACAACAACAAACAGCAGCAGCAGCAGCAATTAAGTAAAGACGAACGTCACGAAAGGCCGTGTTGAGGAAAGGGCGAGAGAAGATTCAACTAGGGCAATGTTACCTGTTGCGGTCCTCCACGGGCCGCATGAGCTTGACCTTCTTCTGCTGGAAGGTGCGGTACAAGCGTTCGTCGCGCACATTACCGAACCCGTAGAGCGCGACCTTGGTTTTGCCCTTGGCGATGAGGATCGGATAGACTGTGATGTCGTCTACGCTGTCGCTTTTACCAAAGTAGTTGACCAGATTGCACGCGCTCAACACGTCAAGCGCGGCCAAGCCTCCGTCCTGCAGGCCGAAAGATGCCTGGTGAGCACACAGCCACATGGGGAGCGAAGGGGCAGCACGCCTGCATGCTACACGTACGCCAGCTGGATCGTCGTGATTACCATGGATGGAAAACACGGGGATGCCGACGTTGTAGTTGGGGTCCTCATAGTTGACCACGCCAAATCTGAGCAAGTTGGTCACGCGCATGAAAGGAAGAGAGGAGATTGAGCACAAAAAATGATCTGGCAAGAGAACGAGAGAGAAAGAAGCGAAAGAGAAAGAGAGAACATCGTGAGGTGTACGGTGTGTGAAAGTTGAGGCTCTGGTCGGACAGGATCTGTATCTTGACCGGATTGTCGCCCATGCAGTAACGGCGAAGCAGTTCGATGCACCGGAAGAGCGCCTTGCGGGAAGGTTTGTTGTCATGGAAAAGGTCACCACCGAGCAGCAGCATATCCACCTGTCGGAGAGACAGGACATGTTCACTCACTCAGTGGTGCCACTGGCAAGCGCACATGAAGAAGGCACACCACACCTGAAGCTGCTGGGCATTTTGAAGTATCTCTTCAAAAGTGATAAAACTGTCTTCCCCGCGCACTGGGTCCTTTTCTGCATATCCCAAGTGGATATCTGTTGCCACTAGCACGCGCAGAGTGTCTGCGGATGTATCCCTGCCCAATTCCATTAAATTTAAAGAAAGGGACAAAAGTAATGCAGAAGACAATCCGTGACGGGGAGGAAGGTAAACGAACTCTCCTGCATCCTCAACCGCTCTCGCGGGATCCTCTTCGTCCATCTTACGTGTTGCGTTTTAGGCGAGAGCGCCTCCTTTTCTTTTTCATGCGTTTGGCCAGGAGCAGGAAAAATTTGTACAATTAATTATTGCGGACTGGTATGGCAAGATGAACGAGGGGGGAGGCGATGACGACATGCTGTCGTCGGGCGGCTTCTCGTCTTCTTCAGAAGATGAAAACGAGAGCACTCAACGAACGACCTCTTCTACGTCGGCACCCTGCTCTGCTTATCGGCTCACCTTCAAAGCAGCAGGTCTACGCCGACGGAAAGATCGTTTCGCCTCTCTTTATCACTACCCGGGTACCTGCATCTTGTTCTGATCTTCTTTTTTTTCAAATATATTTCTATATAATCTTTCCATTATCATAAAGTAATAATCGGGGTTGCATTTTGGATTCTGTCTGTGCAGACGTGAGCTTGGCGGTGTACCTCGGCAACAAGCCAATTTGGAAGACAGAGGTGATCAAGAATGCCAGAGGTCTGTATGTGCACATCTCTGTCGTTCGGCCTAACTGACCACCAACTCCTTGTTTAGAGCCGGTGTGGGAAGCGTTTGTACTTCATCGGGAGAGGATTGGCTCGGGCGATATCTCGGCCTGCATTCTGCGTCTTGAGGTGCGTCTGCCCGTTCCCCAATCCCACTCACTTCACGTGCTCACAACACGCCACCCACGCATTGGTGATGGTGTTGGGCAGGTCTGGGATTGGCGGGATGGTGAGGTTCACCTGGTCGGCCAGACGTCCGTGGCCTTTGACGCTCTCATCACACCCGGATTCGAAGCCCCACTCATCAACCCCAAGAAAAAGAACGTACGTGTGCTGCGTGTGGGCTCTGTTTCTGCGGGCACTCATTCGGGCATCGCGTGAGGCCTGCAGTCATTCTCGCTGCGCGGCAAGTACAAGGATTCTGGCAAGTTGGAGCTGGTGCTGGTGACGGAAGAGCCGAACCTACGATGGAACAGAGAACCGCCGCGTGGTTATGAACTCGTGATCCGTGGGGACAAGCTCGACGCCAAGGACATCTCCAAAGTCAGCTCCTCGCACTCGTTCCTCCTCTTTAAAACCGCCCAGGTTGGCGTCCCGTTCGCCCGACAGCTTTCTTGTTTTATTTATTTGTTTTGATATTTTTCTTGCGGACAACACTCACGCGCGTGTTCGGGCTGCCCGCTTGCCTGGGTCGCCTCTGATCAGGGGGTGGTTCACCGAACTGAGGTGGTCAAGGGAACTGTGCAGCCTCGATGGAAGCCCATCCTCCTTGAGCTCGATCACGTGCGTCCCCACGCCTCCTCCTCCTTCCGCGCTAGCAGCGGGACCTCCCGGGTGCTGACGCTCCGGAGCGACGCATGCCAGTTGGGTGCCCTGGGCAAGTACTACTTCGGGTGGCGACATCAGCAGATCCTGCGCCCTTCGGAAGAAGTCGCGCAGCAGCAGCCCTGGCTCGACGAGTACATCGTCATCGAGTGCTGGCACTGGCAGGCACGTGTCTCCTCTCCTCCTCGTCTCTCCGTACACCACAAGACAAGCAGCTGACATGGAGGAGCGCATGTCTGTGCGCAGGCCAACGGCCGCCACGAACTCATCGGAATGAGCCCTGTGCTCTGCATGCGGGACTTTATCACGTGCACACACTTCCAATTCACCCTCATCAACAAGGAGAAGAAGGAGCGGTTCGTGCAGTGCTGCCTCTCTCTTCCTCGCCCACGCGCTCTCATTTGCCTCTCCATCAATCAATCGATCGATCAATCAATCTGCTGACGATGGTCAGCACACGTGTACGTGGTGACCACGAGCAGGGAGGTGCCCGTCCTGAGCGACTTCTCCAAGGAGTTCGTGGGCATGAGCGTGCGCGTGCCCTACCGCCACTCGGGCATCCTCTATGTCGAGTCCGTCGAGGTGAGTCGTCCCGCTGCTTGCATCGGTGATGATCATGGTGGGCGGTGCACCTGACCTGGTTCCCGCTTCTGACGGCTCAGACGGTTCCCGAAGATCTGGACGACCCCCCGTTGATCCCGGAGGCCTTCATCTTGGACATGGCGGCCAGCAAACTGGACAATCGCGGCCTGGCCAAGGCCATCAGCGCCGCCCCCAGTACCAATCCTTCTCGCGACGGACACTCGCGCATCTCGCGTCTCCCCCTCCTCGTTTCAGGTCATATAACCTCTTGATGTGCGTGCACAACGTTGGGTTTGGGTGTGCAATGCGTGTGGCGACGGCAGACCCGTTTTTGCGCATCCGCACCGGTGCGTGGGGCGGCCACCGCGTGATCTTCGAGTCGGAGCACGACATCAAGACCGAGGAGCCCCACTGGAAGCCCTTCGCCCTCACCGTTGCCGATTGTGGCGGCATTCGGCAGAACATCATGATCGAGTGCCTCAACTACTCTGCTTCCGGTACTTGGGCTTTGCGCTCGAGACCCCATCCTCGCCATCCCAGCCAGGCTGTGGTCATGGTGGGGACAAGACATCTCTGAACGACCTTGGGCGGGGCTGGGGGTCGGGTGGGGTCCTCTCCAGGCGAGGATGAGCTCATAGGACAGTTTGAGGCCTCACTCGTAGAGCTCACGTCGGAGAAGCTGGACGTTTACCACTTTGTGAATCCCTCCAAGATCGACTGGTACGCCCTCTCTTCTTCTTCTTCTTCCTCCTCCTCCTTGAACTCAGCAGCAGCAGCAGCTCGGTCCACATGCTCATGTCCCGAGGAACATGCGCGCAGGATCGGGTATCGCCACTCAGGCAAGTTGAAAGTGTGCTACTGCCGCCCCATCTCCGCGCAGGAGGCCATCGAGTTTGTCGAGGGCTACCACGTCACGCTGGCGCCTGTTCAGATCGCTCCGCCTGCGCTCTACCCGCACACCAAGATGCCCTATGGTGCGCCATCTCCCCCCCCCCCTTTCATTTCATTTTCATTTATTTCGCCGCGTGCGTGAGCTCACGCTTGCTCCGCGGCTCTCCCCTCCCTCCTCGCCAGGCTGTTTTGTGAAGATCTGGAACGTGGAGGAGGCGATCCTCGTGGCCCAGACCGAAGCCATCACTGGGGCGCCCCAGAGGTTCGTGCCCCTCAGCGTGGCCTCTTGGTCGTGCTCCCTCGCATTTCCTCATTAGGAAATGTACCCCGATCCCCTTTTTTCCTTACTTACTTCCTCTTTCTTTCTTTCTTTCTCTTCCCCCCCCCCCCCTCTCTTTACGCGCAGCAACGTGCGCGCCGAGCATCGATGGCGGCCCGTGGTGCTGGACATCGGCAAAGTGCCCTCCATCGACACGCTCCTCAACTTTGACCTTTGGGTGCGCGCACCCCCCCCCACTGACGCCACACGTCCTCTGCGGGAAGCGTCGCCTCACGCCGGGCCTGCTGCCGTGCGCCTCCTGTGGGCGGTGTGGGTGTGCCGCGGCACAGTGGCAGAGCAACAAGGACGAGCAGACGGAAGTCCTGCTGGGCACGTTTCAAGCCACGCTGCGGCGATTCGGGAACTACCTCAAGTCGCCCCAGTTCCCCATTACGCCGGTGCAGGATGCGCAGCAGTATCAGCTCTCGTCCACAACCGTGAATCTCCCGCAGGGCAGCGAGCACAGTGTGTCGATCCACCGAAGCGGCGAGGGCAACTACGAGGAGGTGCGGATTCACGCCGAGAGCGAGAGCGTTGTTGACACACGTCTCAAGAAGAAGAAGACGCCGCCAAGTCATCCTTCTCCTCTTCGTGGGGAATACGAAGACTTTTCCGACAAAGGCAAGGCCAAGGACGACGACACCGCGAACGGCGGCGGTGACGACGCCAAGGGCCGCAAGAACGGGCAAGGCGGCCGCACCAAGGGCGAGGGGTCTGACCCACTCAGCCGCCTTCGACGAAAGACTGAGGAAGTGCTGGGCAGCGGAAGCGGAAGTCGAGGGCGCACAGGGCCGGCCAGCAAGAAGCCTCACCCCGCCGGGGCAGCTCGCTCCGCCTACGGCTCTGTGGCTGTGAAGGAGGTTCGTTTGCACTTCCTCCTCACTCCCCCCCCCCTCCTCCTCCTCTCCCTCTCTTCTCTTTCGCTCGGGCACGAACGGGCAGCACCTGTTGTGGGCACGGCCTGGCTGTTGTTAACAATGGCGGATGCCATGGTATCGGCGTGGTCGTGGGAGAGTAGTTCTGGGTGGTGGGCGTGTCCGAGGTGGATCTTACGCCGCTGCGGAAGAAGAAAGCCAAGAACGAGAGCGGCGGTGGCGACCGTGTGCTCAACTACGCCAAGTCCCTCACACACAACCTTCTGCCGCTCATGAAGTCCAAGGGTGATCGTCCCGACGACAGCATCGTGGGCAGTGACAGCCTTGATTCCGCCGTCAGCTTCACCACCACCACCGGCGCTTCGACGTCGGTCTCCACCACGGGAACGCCGGACCGATCGGCCAAGGGAGCAAAGCCTGCGTGGAGCTTCATTCCCAAGACTTACTCTAAGGACGCGCGCCCATCCAAGCAGTCTAAACGGCGGCAAAAGCGCGCCTTCCAGGTCAGCCACGACACCAAAGCCATCGAACTCGTCGAACACAGTCCCGTTCTCTCCCCAGAGGAGGAGCAGCAGCAGCCACAAGTTGTGGCCCGACCCGTCGATGCAGAGGAGCATCACCCCGAGACTGACAGCGAGACCGAAAGCGAGGACGAAGAGGAGGAACGAGAGGAAGAAGAGGAAAGAAGCAACTCGAAATCGGGGCCTGGTACCTCCACGGACGACCAAACGGAAGGAAGTGACAACTACGTCGACGTTCAGGATCAAGGAGGCAACGTTGCTCTTCTGCCTCAGCCCCGGCGGCAGCCGCCAGAGGACGTGGCGCCCCCAGAGCGAACGAGCAAGAAAAAGCCAACTGGTCCGGTCTATGCAATCCTTTCGTGAATAAAAGAAGAAGTACGCGCCCACGTTCACCCCACTGTGACGTGGCAGTGGCAAGCGGAAGAGGAAGAGCTTTCCTCTCGGCCAGAAAAAGTTTTGTTGGCCTTTCCGCCACTTGGAAAGGACGGTGAATTTCCTCCACTGTGGCCTGCACGCCGGCTGAAGAAACAGGTGCTGCATCACATCTGGCTTGAGGCGCCCATTTATTTCTTCTTCCTTACTACTTTGTGCATACTCAGCCACACGCATCCCCTCTCTATTATTTTGTGTACGATGCTTGTTTAAATTTTGTTCTATCGCGCGTGCATCTTACACCCTCCCACCCAACACAGACAACGCCCAGAAGGCACAAGCTGCTCGTGTGATTTAGATTATAAAAGGGTTTCATGAACGCTGAAGACGAGGTTCGCCCAGTTCGCTCTCATGCTGCCAGCTGAGATTATGGCCTAAACTGACAACTGCTGCTGCGGTGCACCGGCTCAGGGCTCGCTGCGGCGCACCCAGTCCTCCCGCACAGCGCAGATGAGCGTCTCTGCGGCTCGCAACAAGCGCCAAGATGAGTTTGAACAAATATTCGAGTTGCGCCATGAAGAACTGCTGGAAGGTACGCTTGTGATCACTGCATACGCCTCCCCTCCCCCCTTCCTTCCTGTGAGACGACAGTCGAGAGCGCCAACACAACATGCGCAGACTTTTCGTGCGCCTATCAGAGTGATAAGCTGCTGTACCATGGCCGAATGTATGTCTCGCGCAACTACGTTTGCTTCCACTCGCAGATTTTCAAGAAGACCATCGTGCGTCTCTCCGCACTTGGCAGCTTCATTGATGGAAAAACTGATGCAGGACACCACATACGCTGTCGCTTTGCTTTCCTGCTCTCTCTGTGCCGTTGTATGTGTTTGGGGGCGTGTGCTGCGGCAGAAAATCCTGGAGTTTAAGGACATGCAAGACATTCAGAAGAAGAACACTGCCATCGTGTTTCCTAATGCTCTTGAAATCACCGCCAAAAACCGCAAGGTTCGCCTATCCTGGTCCTCTTCCTTCAATTTGTTGCACTTTTAGAAATTATCCTCTCGAGAAGATCTTCACATGCTCACAAATGGAGGCTTCTGTTTGCAGTTTTTATTTTCATCGTTCCTCTACCGCGATCAGGCCTACAAGCTTGTTATGGACTTGTGGGAGGGTGCGCTGCTTGCCTCTCGTGGTGTGTCGCTGTCCATTGCGAAAGCGACATCAGAGAAACTGAAATATTTTTCTTCCTTCCCCCAACCTCCTCTCCTGCCGCGGCAGAGTCGAAGCGTAGCAGGACTTTCCGATCACTGGCCATCAAGGAGACGCGCAACAGGCTCGAATCAGATGAAAGTGCCCGAGAGGCCAGCTTCGAGTCGCAATCCTCTCTCCTCGACGGTTCCTCCGAAGGTGATCTCGACCTCCAGTTTTTGTTATTTTCTTTTCGAATGTTGACGTGGCTCTCTCTGTGGAAATGCTCAGAAGACGAAGAAAGCGACCATGAAAGCGACCACGAAAGCGACTTGAGTGACAGTGGAACAACAGAGGCTCCACCCTTCCTTCCTCGCTCTGCCCCAACCCCTGTGTCGGCCCTAGCTGCCGCTTCCGATAGCGTCTCTCTTGCCCCGCCCGACAGTGGTTGCTCGCCCTTCCTTGTGCTTATTTTTTGGTTTTAGCACATGTCATTTCTATCCAAAAGTCTTATTGAGCTTTGTATTTGTATCACAATGGACAGGTGCCAAGTCTGCGTCTCCTCCTTCGGGACCTTCAGCTCCACTTTCAGCTGCCCAGCTGTCTTCGGTACGCTCGCTGTGTCTTTTCTTGTGTGTGTGTGCGCTGTGTCCTTTTGTGTGCTGATGCACCCTTTTTCTCTCCCAGCCACCGGGAGGAGTAGGCGCGGGCAGTGGCAGCATCAGTGCTGCCAAACTGCGCAACCTATCTGCCAACATCTCCCAGAACGTCAATGGTAATTATCTGCATCAGATTTTTGTTTCATACGGAAGATAATGGAGCCGACCAAATGCTGATCGCTCATGGGGGCAGGCTGGGTCAACTCCGTAGGATGGCCAAGCATCCTTCGTGCCGATGACGGATCCGGTGACCACGCGCCCGAGGTCAAAAAGGTACGCACGTGACTGGTGCTGATGGTTCAAGATGTTGGTTGTGCAAGCGGCGCAACTCATACGGGGCGGGGGGATGGCGTTGGACGCGGGATGTGTGTGCTTGTGTGTGGGGATGAACAGGAGTATGAGCTCAAGGATTTCTCAAGTGACGGAGAGACACGGCCTGAGGAAGCTTTGGAGGACGAAGCTAAGCGCCAACAACTGCAACCTGTCGCGGACGACGGAAGTGCACAAAGCGAAGAGCAGCACCAAGATGCTGAAGCTCCCTCTAACACCACCACGACTGCCGCTGCCACCTCTCCCGGGCGTATCGTCAGTGGTGAAGACGGCAGGACCACCGCCACTGCTACTGTCGCCACCTCTGCGACGGCCACTACCGCTACGGCTCCTTCCTCTGCGGACGACTTGGCCGATGGGGCGGCCGCCAAAGAGGAAAGCGGGGCAGCCCCCTCGAGCAGCAGGCCAGGGGAAAGGGACGCAAGCGAGTCTTCCAAAACGCCCGCGCGCACTGGTGATAGCGGCTCCAAACGGAAGCCAAGGAGGAAGGACGACAAGGCCACGTCGGATGATGGTGCGGGGCTGCCGCTGTGCTTGGATTGGGGGCGTTGGGCCTTGTCATGACATTCAGTGTCGGCGTGTGTGGGGGGAGGTACAGGTGACAACAGCGGCAGCAAACCGCCAGAGGCGCCCGCTGTGGAGCAGACGCCCGTCCCGGTGGCGGAGGCTTGCGCTCATGTATCTGGAGGACAGTCCACAGGACAGGCTATGGTCAACGTTTTGTTGCCCATCGCCATCGAGGACGTGTTCTACACCTTCTTCGACGACAAGAATCCTGAAGTGCCCGGCTTTTGGTTCGCCCCTTTTTCCTTCCCAGCTGAGCGCGCAGTTGAGGGGTCTTGTGCGTACGAAAAGGAAGTTGGCCTCAACATAACAACATGATCCGCGAGCAGGAACGAGCTGCACAAGCAGTCCCTCGGGTACTCGGAGGTGAGCATGGGCACCTGGGCCCCTCAGCCCGAGAACTGCTGCCTGCGCCGAAGTCTTGGCTTCCGAGTGCCCCTCAAGCACCCGCTTGGTACGCGTGCTTTATATTAGGCGATGACGATGATGACGGTGAGAATGATGATAGCGGGACCTGTCATTATTTCGGGATGTCCGACTGATCAAGTTTAATGCGTGTGGGATATATGGGCAGGCCCCAAAAGCACGCGGGTGCAGCAGGAGCAGCGCATTCATTACGCCAACAAAGAGTACGTGCTTCTCTTTCTCTGCCTCTCTCTCTCGGTTGACCAAGTCTTAAATCTTTGGCGCGTGGTGGTGTTTTGGTGATGGCATAGCACGCTCGTAATGGAAACGTCATCGGTCTCGCTCGACGTGCCTTACGGTGACACCTTCTCGACCGACACGCGTTGGGTGTTTAGCGCCGCCACGGGCGCCAACGGCAAGCCCCACACCCGCGTCACCGTTAATGTCAACATCAAGTTCACCAAGAGCCTCTGGATTAAAGGTACGCGCGCGACGCCCTCCGCTTCTCCTTGTGTTGTTGTTGTTGTGGTGGTGGTGGTGCGACGTGGCTGAACGACTGCGTCCCATGCCAGGCGTGATTCAAACCAGCGCGGTGGAGGGGGTAAGCACCTACTTTCCCGCCTGGGCCGAAAAGGCACAGAAGGTGCTGGCCCGCAAGGCCCGGGCTGCGACCGCGACCGCTGCCTCGCCCCTCAAGCGCTCGTCATCGCGCAAGGCGACCGGTTCTCGGTACGCCCGATCCGCCCAACGTGATCAACGAATTCGTTTCATGCGGCGTTTTTTTATTTTATTTTATTTGCTGATTTTTTCCGTGGTGGTCGTGGCTCAATCTGCAGATCCGCGAAGCGTACGAGCGAAGCTTCAGCCGGCGACGCGCCCACTAAGCGTAAGACGCGACGGCGTGCCATGGGCGAGGAAGGCGACCGCGTGAACGTTGGGGCAGAATCCGCCGCGCAAGAGGACTATGAGAATACACCAGCTTCCCGGGCCGGAGAGGGTCTCGCCTTTGACGCAGGAGGCGAAGGCCTTGTGAGTCAGATGATGAGAGACCAAGAGCAGGAGGCTGATTCGGTCGTGGCGGCGCTGGTCCACATGGTGTTCCCCAACCTACCCGTGCCCCGCATCTCCACGCGGTTCCTGGTGGGCCTCGTAGCGATGCTCGTGCTGGCCTACTTCCTTGTGCCCTCCCTCTGGGCTCTCCCATCACTCTCCGGACGCGTGACCAGCCTCGAAGGGGAGGTGCTCGCGCTGCGGCAGGCCAACACGCGCCTCCGAGACCGCCTCCTCTTCATGCAGCTCGCCCTCTCGGCTCTCACTCCCGATCCGTCAGTCGTTGGCGGCCCCGATGAGGGGCAAGCTGGCGGTGGGGGCACTCCACAGGACACACTCCCGGAGCTGTGGCGCTACTGGAAGCTACACCGCGGGCTACGAGAACGCGTGGAGGGTCTTGTCCGCCGGCTGCGCGATCTCCAGACCCTCGTCGGACATCTGAACGACGACATGGCCTCGGTTCTTCCGCCGGGCTCCGCGCCCTCCGCCACCGCCCCGGGTGCGGAGGGGGCACCGGATATGCTGCCGCCAGACTACATGAGCGCGGACTTCTTGAATCGTCTGGCTTGTGCGCTCGACGGCGACGAGGACGACGAACTCGATTTTCTCGACGCCCTTGACAGCGACGCCAACAGCAAGAAGGCCGGCTGGCTCTGGACGCTCTTCGTGCTGGTCTTCGTGTGGATGCCCGCTCTCACCGTGGTCGCGGCTCTCGCAGCCAACAGCGTGGGCCTGCTTCCTCCCGTGCTACCCTTTGCTCTGCCGCTGACGAACGTGTTGCGGCCCTACGTGTCTCTCTTCGTGCCCTTGCCTCCCTCCTTCGTCCCCGACGATCCTCTTCCCTCCTCTCCGGCTTGACCACTTTTTTTTCCTCCTTGAACGTTCCCAGTGTACAGAGCCGCTCCTCCTTGTGGAAAGCCAGAGAGTTCGTTCCTCTTCTTGAATACAAACCCAACCCCCCGTCTCTCCTCCTCTTTTTGTGCCCCCTTGAAGCGTCGGCAGCGCAGACAGTGCGCTGTCCCCACCTCTCCCCCCGCGGTTTGTTGTTGTTGTTGTGCGCAAAACGTAATTGGCCGCTTGCTTCTTTTTTTTGTTCGAAGAAGATGGACGGCGCGTCTGTGGCGGGTGCTGCACCAAAAAGGGGGAGGGGCAGAGGGCGAGGAGGTAGTAGCCGGGGCAAACGAGCACAAGAGACAGGCACGTGAGCGGTTGCCGCATGTATGGCGAGGAAGTGATTTTAGAACTAAATCGCTTCCATGCAGATCGCATTCAAGCTGAGCAGCTGATGACCTCCAATATTCTCTCGCCGCAGCAGTTTGCTGCCCTTGTCTGCCCCAACGTTTCACCAACCAGGTACTACCTTCTTCACTGCTGTCGGGCCCTGTGTTGGTGGGTGGTGCATCATGTCAACCCGAACCTCCACCACGGACAGCTCCGCAAGGACCACTGCCGGCGCCCATAGCACTGATGAGGCCGGCGTCCAGAGTAAGGTGAGTGCGAGCGGTCTCGGCCGCTACTTTCACCTCAACTGTCACCGCTACCTCAGCTTCTCCACGGTCTCCAAGGAGCAACTCGTGCAACAGCTTCACCGCTCTTTGCCTGCCACTGCAGCCATGGGCGACCCGCTGGAGGAAGCCATCCGTGTGGGTGGCTTCGCCTGGGAGCAGCGCATCATCACCGACCTTCTCAAGGGCGCCCAAGTTCTGCAGCCCACGGCTGTCGGTGACCAAGTCGCGGAGCTATTTTTTACCCATGACCAAACAGTGAGCCTTCTGAGAACGGCCCGCCCTGGCCAGTACATCTTCCAGGCCAGCCTTGAGCCGCCGCGGCGGTTCTACCGCGACCTGGACCAGCGGGCCATCCGGTTCGGCGTGTCCCGGCCCGATCTCCTGCAAGTGGTCGCTACCAGTCGTCCTCCGGGAGCCCAGGAGGGGCGGTCGTTGGTCATCATCGACGCCAAGTCCTCCGCCAAGGCCAAATTTTCTCAGCAAGTGCAGGTGCGCGCCATCCGCCTCCCCCCCTCCTCTCTTGCCGCTGGGGCGATGTTGATCATAAATGATTGCGATATATACACACAAATCCCGATCGTGCATCGTGATTGCTGCAGGTGGCCTTCTATGCGCTGCTACTGCGCGCCGTCATCGAGGAGGCCAAGATTGCTGACCTGGACGTCAGCGCCGAAGGAGGTTTTCTCACCTGCATTTTCTCCGCTCCTCTCCCACGCACGATCCGTTCCCCGCGCTCCTAAGCTGCTTCCCATGCGTGTGCCCTGCTCTGCCCTGCCCTGCCCTGGCGTGACAGGCATCTGGCTCAAGGACCAGCCCGCACCGGAGTGGTTCCAGCTGGCGCCGATCATCTCCCTCGTGGAGGACTTTGTGTTCCGCGCGGAGGCCACCACGCCCTCCCCTCTCGAACTGCTGCTGCGCGTGCCCCGGTACCTCCTCCGTTCCCCATTTCTCATCGCCCAAGCCAGGCAGGCAAGCAGCCTCGCGCGCGGCTGACATCGCGGCTTTTTCTCTCTCCCTCGATGGATGGTCTGGCCGCGTGCCGGCGAGTTGAGTGTAGCCCAGAGGCCAAGTGGCAGATGACGCCCGTGTGCGAGAGGCCATCGCGCTGTTCCTTCTTTGATGTGTGCCACGGCCAGACGCTGGCTGAGCGGGGCTTGTCTCAGGTGGCCTATCTGAGTCGCGCCGACCACGGCCTTTTGCTCAGCCTGCGCGATCAACTCATGCCGTACTTATTGGCCGCGCGCACCTCTTTCTCTCTCTCTCTCTCTTTTTGTTCGTCTTTGGGGCCACCGCAAGCCTCTTCTGAGACATGCATGGTATGTGGAGCGCGTTTGTGGGCTTTGGCCAGACGTGACGCGAGGGTGAATGACATCGAGGACACCTACAAGCTACTGACAGAAGAGCATTATGGAATCGCCGGCAAGTGTCGCAAGCTTGCCGTCAAGCCAAACGCTCCTCTGGAGGACCACACTGAAGAGGCCGAGACCGAGACTGAGGCCGAGGATTTGGTGGTATGTGGAACTGCTCTCAGAGCGCTGCCCCGTATTCGAGCGGCCCACACCGATGCCGTCGAGAAGTGTGGCACCATCTCCCTTGCCCTGCCGGCCCACGAGGACATCGTACGCTGGCGCCACAGTTTCTCGCCTTCTCTCTCTCTCTCTCTCTTTTTTTCCAACTAGCCATGGAAAAGCGATGGTGTGGGTCTCAACCACCCCCTCCTCCCTCTCCCTCCTTCGAACGTCCTCGTGTGGTGGGTGATTGGGTGGGTGGGTGCAGGCGGTCTACATCACAGCGCAGGGTGACCCCGTCGGCGGGCGGGACGTCGTGGCTTGGGGTGTGCTGGCTGTCCACCGCGGTCAGGCCTCCTCTGGAGCCGAACAAGCGGCCTCCGCGCCCACCACCATCACATCAGAGTCGGCCACCGGCGCCTCCC
The DNA here is from genome assembly GCA_002179805.1 of Acanthamoeba lenticulata. Classification (NCBI taxonomy): domain Eukaryota; phylum Discosea; order Longamoebia; family Acanthamoebidae; genus Acanthamoeba; species Acanthamoeba lenticulata. The sequence continues at coordinate 30,180 of NAVB01000621.1, forward strand.
TGGCCTCCCTGGTCGCCCACCTGTCGGCCCTCTTCGTCAAGACCCACCAGGACAATGAACGCGATACGAAAAACGCCAAGTCGCTCGTGTGCTACGTGTGGGACGACTTGGAGCGGTTCCACCTGCTTGAGGTCCTGACCAAGGCCCTGCTGCTCACGCACCGGTCTGACGCGTTATGGGCGGAGACGCTGTTGACGGTGCTGATGTGCCTGATGACCCACAGCTCGGGGTGGCTGCAGCTCCCACGGCAAATCGTGCCGCCCTCGTCGCCCATGCCCTCCACCGCGACCAAGCCCACGTCGGGCCCGGCCAAGACCCTCCTCTTCTCGCCCTGGTCACCGGCCTCAACCCCGGGCAGCCCCGCTCCGGGTTCCACAAGTCTCCTGGCCGCGTCGCCACCGGCTTCACCCTACTCGCCCTCCTCGTTTGTCCCGCCCTCGCCCTCTGTCGCAGCTGCGACGCCGACCACCGCCGACCACGAAGCCCGGGCCGAGCAGCACCTGGCCACGGGCATTGCCGCGGAGGCTGGTGCGGTGGATGTGGTCGAGGTTTTAACCGGCGACGATGGCGCGAGGTTAGCCTCATGCCCCCAGGAAGAGGAAAAGGAGAAGGCAGGAGAGGACGAGGAAGAGGAGAAGGTCAGGGGCGCCCACGCCGACGCCGACAAGACCACCCGCGGTCGTGGTCGGACTGGCCGTGCGAGTCGAGGCACGCGGAAATCCTCCCTCGTGGATGTATCGAGTGAGGGCAGGAGGGCCTTTCCTGACGTCTCGAGTGATGCGCCTCGGCTTGTGCGGCATCAGGGACCGTCGCACGTGGGCGCGGGCGTGGGCGAGGCCGCACCGCAGTCTCAAGCGAAGACGCCTCCTCGACTCCAACTACCGCCACGGCGCGCCCGAGTACTACTCTCACTGCCTCCACCAGTCACCACCACCGCCACTACCACACACACAAAGCGAGAATGTGGGGGTTGTCGCTGGCTAGCTGAGGACTGATCTCGGCCTCGCACCCAGAGGGCTTCGCGGCGTCGCCGCTCGTGGTGCTGCAGGACGTCATTGCGCGGGGCCTGGCCATCCCCCGCCTGTTCCCCACCTACGATCTGGCCGCCTGTCTGGAGCGCATCGGTACTCTTCCCGGTGTTTTGTGTTTTGTTGTGTGGTGTACTTTTTTTGTTGTTGTTTTTGTTTTTCCTTCTGCTTTCCGTGATTCTCTCTCTCTGTCTCGCTCTTTCTCTCTTTCCCTCTGTCTCCGTTGCAAGCTCTCCTTGAAATGAATTGGGGGGGGGGGGCGAGGGCCTGATGAGCCTCCACCACCTGTCCCCTTCCCTCCCCTCCACTATCTCGCCCCAACAAGGCGGCAGGAAAGCCGCCGTGCCGCTCGACGCGGGCTACATCTACGGACTCTGGCAGGCAGGAGGAGCCCGTACGCAGGAGGAGCCCGCGCCGGCAGACACGCTCTCGCCGGCCATCGACACCGCGCTTCGCGAGCGCCTGCTCGCCCTTGAGACTCTCGTCCATGGTTTGCTCTCTACCCTCCCCCCCTCTTTTCCTCTCCACGCGGTGGCGCGATTGGCCTGCTCCTCCGCCCCCCATTTTTGAAGCCCGCAGTGGTCGTGACTGAGTGGGGGGGGGAGGGTGTGGTGCAACTTATGGTTGGGTATAGCGTTGCGGCACGAGACCAGGATTGCTAGCAACCCTTCGCCGGCGAGCAAGTTTGGGATTGGCCAAACGCTTGACTACGCGCACCCGTTCCTCTCGCGCCTCGCTTTCATCCAGCAGTATGAGGGTCTATAGAGCCCCCCCCTCTCCTCCCTCGATCCCATGCGAGCCCGTTCGTGTTCGTGAACTCGCTCGTCTCGACGCTTACTTAAAATGCCTTTGCCGATCCAGCGTGGGCCAAGTGTGCTCGACTCAAGGAAGAGCGAATCCAGCCGCGCGAGCAGCGCTTGCTTGGTGGCAAGGTAGCCGCTCTCCCCGCTCACACGGGCTCTAGAGCGATCTGACACGTACCTGGTCGCGCTAATCTATCCAATCTATCCATCGGTCCATCCATCGGTCCATCCAGGCGTTCCACTTGCGCGTGATCAGCGCGAGTCGCAAGCCGTCGACTCGCGCCACGCAAACGCGCACCTACGAGCTCGTGTGCCGGCTGGCCACCTTTACCGGCTCTCTCCCCGACGAGGGGTGATCTCCCCCGCTCCGGCCCAATTTCTTATCGATGCGCCGCGACAAGTTTTCTAAACGGGGTGGCATCGCCGTCCGTCGCGGTGTGTGCAGAGACTTTGGGTACAGCTTTCCGTGGCTGCTGTCGCATGACACGGCCGAGGGCGAGGCGGCAGCGCGTGCCTATGAGGACGTCAAGTACTTCCTGTGGGACACGCCGCCCTATGAAAATGCCAATCTGCTCGCTCTCGCCCGCATCAACGGCTTTGTCGTCGACGGCCAGGTCGAGGCCGTCGCCTCCGAGGGCCAGGGCGATGACGACCACAAAGAGGGTGGCGCGGAGGCGGAGCCCTGCGAGGAGGAGCGCGCAGAGGCGAGGCGGGAAGCCGAGAAGCGCGGCAAAGACGTCCTCATTCGTCTCGACGTCAAGATTCGCACCAAAAGCCGTTTTATTGACGACGATGACGACGACAACGCCGAGCTGCCTACAGAGGGCGATGTCGACTCCGTCACAGCAGGAGGAGCATCAACAGCAGCACAAGCACGGCCGCGATGGCCGCAATACGTGGTGCTCCAAAAGCGGTACACGGACCCGTTCACCTACACACGCGTGCAGGAGGTCCTCTACGATCTCAATGACGCCGTCAGACGGGCCCGCTGCGCCGATGACGGCTGCCCCACGCCGGAGCAACTTCCGCTTGTGCTTCGGCTGCTGGAAGACCCCGCGTCTTGGGCCAAACCGAAGGTTGCAGTCATAACGCCCATGCGCAGCACCGGTGGCGGCGATACGGCAACCGCGACGCCGGCCGTGGTTCACGTTGACCGCGTGCGGAAGGCTCTTTTCACCGACCAGGCCGCGCCGTCGATCGAGATGCCGGCAGTTGTTGACGAGACTCGGGTCATGCCTGTGGGGACCGCTGCGTCGTCTGAGAGCCACGATGCGGCACTGCCCGCACTTGACGAGACGGAATTCGAAGCCCCGCGACTCCACGTTGCCAGTGATCAAGGCGGCGCGGCCTCTTCGCTGTTCTCAGAGGCGTTCGTGCAGACTGCTCACGAGGTCTATCTCGAGTTCAAGGCGGCCCACCCGGACATACTCGCGCTGACCCCCTCGCAGGTCCCTCACTTGCCTTACTGGTGTCAATCGCACCTCTCATACAACAGCTGCTGCTGGCCGCCTGCTCATCTCCTCTTGTTGCGCCGATGTGGTCTCGCGTGCAGGAGCGACTCTTCGCCAGCGTGCTGCGAAACCGACTGCAGCTGGTGTGGGGCCCACCCGGCACTGGAAAGACACAGTTCCTCGCGCTCCTCATCCTGTGCCTCCTCGAGGCGCACCGGCGCGAGGTGAGCCACGGCGAGCTGCACGTGGTCGTGACGGCCTACACCCATGTGGCCATCGAGAATCTCCTCATCCGCATCGCCGATCTTCAGCGCCACATCGCCCCGGCGGAGGCTCAGCAGCCTCACAGCAGCAAGCCCTTCTTCGAGCTCCTCAAGTTGGGCGACGCGTAAGTAACAGCCGTTTCTCTTGCCCCGATGCGTGGCAGCTGTTGCGAGTCCGTTGATCTCTCTTTCTCTCTCTCTTTTGTGTGTGTGTGCGTCTCTGTGTGGGCGTGCGTGGGCTGCGGGCGACCAACAGGCTCAAGCTGGCTCGGAGCGAGGCTGCTGGGGTCCAGCTGCGCCGACTGGCCCGCGGCGTGGAGGGTGAGGCCTTTGTGGAGCGGCTGCCGTCCCGCTGCGTGGTCGGCGGCACCGTGTGGGCCCTCCACAAGGCCTATCGCGGCCTTCCACCGGGTCACCACGCATTGCCGCCGGTGCTGATAATGGACGAGGCATCGCAGGTGCCTGTGGCCGAGGCCACCATCCCGCTCTCGCTCGTCCACACTGCCGAGGGGCGCGTAGTCCTCGCCGGTGACAGTTGCGTCTCACATTCCCGCCGCCTCAAAGCCCCCTCCCCCCGAATTCCCTCCCTTTGAACACCTTTGGGGGGGGGGAACCAAGCGGGTGAGTTGGAGGAGAAGAAGGAGAAGACGCATTTCGTCACACCACAATGACATCCCCCGCCCCCTTCTCCTATGGCAGACAAGCAACTGGGGACGATCCTGGCCGGGAGCTACCCGACGACGCCGCTTGGAGCTACGAACGGCCGCCCTGCTGCGTTCCCGCCGCTGCATCGGTCCATCTTCAAATGTCTCAAGCATGCGCTCGAGACTCACGTGCGACAGACCACAGCACTCCCTCCCGCTTCCGCTCTCACTTTTGCGATGAAAATCCAACGAGGATGAGGACGAGGCGCTCATTGGGGGGGGGGAGGGTGCACTTTGGGTCGGACAGGGGCTGGTTGCCGAGCACTTGGGATCGCTGGAGGAGAATTTCCGGATGAACGCTGAGCTGTGCGAGCTCCCGCGCCAGCTTTACGGTGCCAACTACCAGCCGACTGCTCGCAACCGGAACTGGCGCCTTGACGTCGGGCACACCACCGACGATGCGGAACAGGCGGGTGATGCCGCGCACCCACTGGTCGAGCTGGCACGGGTGACAATCCAGGACGAGCGGTCGATCATTGCCCTCCGGCTTGCCTCTTCCGTCGGGCCTGCAGTGGCAACGGCCACGGGGCTGGAGGAGCGTGAGGCCCAGATCGTGGCTCTGCTCGCCCTGGTCCTGTGGCGTGGGGCTGGCTACGCCGATGCTTCACGCGCGAATCAGAAGGCCTTCTGGCGCGAGAAGCTCTTCATCGTCACGCCGCGCCACGTGCAACGGTCACTTCGCTCTCTCTCTCTCTCTCTCCTCTTCCATGCACCCTGCCCGCTCTTGCCCTGCTCTCTCTCTCTCTCTCTCTCTCCTCTGAAGGCACAGGCGTCTGACACGAGGGCCCAATTGCAGGGTGGCGGTGCGGCGTGCGTTGGCCAAGGCGGGATTCGACCTCGGTGCTGTGTTCGTCGATACCGTGGAGAAGATGCAGGGTCAGGTGCGTACCGTACAGCTTCGTGTGCTGATTCTGGCTTGGCCGTGCTCATCACCTTCGCCACACCCCTTGTACAGGAGTGCGACTGCGTGATCGTTTGTTATGGAGCTTGGACCCCCGAGCAGCTTGCCGCCAGCCACGAGTTCGCTTACTCCCTTAACCGGCTGGTGCGCCATAGCCGTCCGCCCTCTCTCCCCATTCCCCCCTCCCCTCCCCGTTGGTGACCGGATTTTGGGTATTGGGGGGGACCAACAGAATGTGTCGACCACGCGGGCGAGGAAGAAGTGCATCGTGTTACTCTCCGACGCCATGTTAAGCCCTTCGGCGGCGGTTCTCGACGACCCGCGATCAAAGAAGGGCTTTTTCTTCCTAAAGCAACTTCTGCACCAGGCCAAGGTGTTGATGCTCCCACTGGGAGGGCAGCAGCACTGAATACGTGATGGCTGTCCCTGTGCTGGCCAGCAGCGGCCTTGTCGGGTTTTTTTGACACGAAGAAGAAAGAAAACAGAAGAAAACACCCTTTTTAGGCTTTTATTTTCTGACACCTGACGCGTAGAGTGACACCACTCTTGCTCTTCTGGTTCCTCCCAACACGACATGCTGCGGGCCTTGCACACTCAACGTGTTGCCCCTATCCGTGCCGTGCATTCTCTTTCCCGGTAAGCCACCACCACCCCCCTCCTCCCTTGCGCCTCCCTCTCCGGCACTTGTTAAAGGTGTATTGGCCTGCACGCCAGTGGTGTGAGTGTGAGGCGTGGCCACACGGCGGTGCATCCTAGCCAAACTGCGTGTGGGCCCACTTGTTCGGATCCCTCTCATGCCCACGGCGCTTCCGCACGACATTCGACCGAACGACCGCGAGGGCAGCATTCATTGCCCGACAACTACGAGGCGCTTGCTCGGGAGCTGCGCAAGTTTCTGCGCGAAGACCAAGTGGTTCGTCCTCTCTCTCTCTCTCTTCTTCCCCCTCCTTCTCTCCTCCGGTGATCACGGCAGTGCGCTTGGTGGAAGCGCCTCCGATCCGCCTATTTTTGTTTGACTTATGTGCTTCATTTTATTTTATTTTTTATTTTTTATTTTTTATTTTCGTTTGCGCAGGTGAGTGATCCCCTGCGGAGGCTCGCCTATGGCACGGACGCCTCCTTCTACCGCCTCATCCCCAAGCTCGTGGTCCAGGTGGAGCGCGAGGACGAGGTTCGCACAGCCCCTTCATCGGTGACGTTGGAGGGACTTGACCTTCGGCGCCTGCACACATTCACACACACACGGGCAGGTGATCAAAGCTCTCGGTCTCGCCGACAAGTTCGGGGCGCCGATCACGTTTCGGGCCGCTGGAACGTCACTGTCGGGCCAGGCCATCACGGATTCAATTCTGCTGCGCCTGGTGCCCTCCCAGTGGAGCACTATCGATGTTCTCGATCCGCAAGGCTCGCGCGTGCGCTTGCAGCCTGGCGTCATCGGCGGCCAAGCCAACAAAGTCCTCGGTACCGCTTCCCCCGGTCACTCTGCTTAGATCTAGCAGGCGCGCCAGGCGCGATAGAGCTCTTCTCCCCCTCCCTCAACACGTCCTCAAACGTCACGAACTGTTCTGCAGGCCTTTACGGCCGCAAGATAGGACCTGATCCCTCGAGCATCGAATCGTGCATGATTGGCGGCATCACCGCCAACAACTCCTCTGGCATGTGTTGCGGCGTGCGTAACATCTCCGCCCTCGCGGCTCTTTCCTGTTCAATCAAATAATATTTTTTTAATTATTATCATTATAATTCTTGAGTTGTGGCTCGGCGGCCTTCTATCTATCTCTGCAACAAGGTACATTCCAAAGCTGATAAAAGCGGATTTTGCTGCAGACGAGACAAAATACGTACAACACCATCGAGGACATACGTATCGTGCTGGCGGATGGCACCGTCCTCGATACGGGCAGTGAGGTCCGTCTCTCTTCCTTCCTTCCTCTCCATAAATATGAATAGTAGACATCTCCTCCGACTGGCCCGCGAGGACGCCGTCATCTGATGATGAAGGCGAGCAGGAGAGCAAGGAGCGATTTCGCTCCAGTCACCGGGGCCTCCTGGATGAGCTCGCCGGCATGGCCCACTATGTGCAGCACTCAAACCCCGCCCTTTTGGCCCGGTACGCCGATTGATTTTCTCTTTTTTGTGCCGCACTGTTGGGGACGGTGATCTCGTTGGATTCAATTCGAACAACGTTGTTGGGGCCGATCGCTAACATGCGCGGGCAGGATCAAACGCAAGTACGCGATTAAAAACACCACGGGCTACTCCATCAACGCGCTTGCCGACTTTACCGATCCCTTCGAGATCCTCAAGCACTTGGTCACCCTCCTCTCCTTCCCCTCCTCGCTTGCCCCCTTCTTCTCCTTCCTTTTCCTCGTCTCTTTCTTTCTCTTTTGCATGCGATTTTCTTGAGGCTCACTATGTCGTGTGGCGTGGCGTGATCATATCCGGTTGGGGGCTGACAATGCCAGATTGTGGGCAGCGAGGGCACGCTGGCCTTCATTAGTACGCAAGAGCACATATTTCCCATTCTTACCTTCCAACCAGGGGATTTTTTCTATTTATTGATTTCTTCTTTGCTGTCATCTTCGGCTTTGCATCTGGCCCCTCCCCAGTCCCATCCATTGGTTATTGACGTTGCTGCGGTGCAGGCGGAGTGACACTGCGAACCGTGCCGGAAATGCCGTACAAAGCATCGTCCCTGATGGTCTTCCCCGACGTACACGCTCTTCTCCTCTTCGTCAAATTGGGTTTTGGGGTTGAGGGAGGAGATGGAAAGCGCTTGCGATACAGCCCCAAATCATTCATCGGCGGGCTCTTGATGATGGTTGCCCCCAGGTGATTACCGCATGTGAAGCAGTAAGCGCGCTCAAGTTGGCGCCCGTCGACGCCGTGGAGCTTATGGATCGCGCGTGCCTCGACTCTGCCCGCGTATGTCTGCTTCCTCCTCCTCCTCCTCCTCCTCGCGAGTGGGCCCTCCCTTTGTTGTGTGGGCTTGGGCTCTGGGGCTTGGCAGTGGGGCCACGAGAGAATGAGAGGGATGTTGTGAACTCGTGCAGACCCAACTCGCGGAAGTAGGCGTCAGCGGCGACTATGGGCCCGACGTTGCCGTCCTTCTTGTGGAGACACGCGCAGACACGACTGAGGGTTTGGCCCACCGCGTCGCTCAAGGTCAGGCCCCGTCTCACTTTCCCTCCCCTCCCCCCTCCCCCCCACACACGGATGGATGGACGCGTGGTGGAAGCCTCTTGGTGGTGATTATTATCTTATACTGGAGGGGGAGCGCGGGGGGGGGGGCTGGATGTTTGTGGGGTGCGCCACCGCAGTGGAAAAGGCCGTGAGCGGCTACCGCAAGGTCGAAGAGGTCCGATTCACGACTGATCGGCGCGTGTTCGAGCGGATGTGGGATGTTCGCCGCGGCATCATCCCTTCTGCCGGGGCCATGCGGCCGGTCTCCACCTCTGTCATCCTCGAGGGTGCGCGCCCCTCGCCCCTCCGCCCTCTCTCTCTCTCTCTTTCTCTATCTCTTCCCTTTTTCCTTTCTCCTGATGGGCCCATTCCACACAGATGTCGCCGTGGAGGTGCCTCGGCTGGCGGCCATGACCATGGACCTACGGACCATGTTCAAGCACCACCAGTACCACGACGCCGTGATTTTTGGCCACGCCCTCGACGGTATTCTGGCGCTCGATGGAGGGAGGGGGGGAGGGCGGAAGGCGGGGGCGCAGAGGCCTCGAACACTGACAAATGTCCGGTGTCGGACAACTTGTATGGCGCCGACTCATCCCGCGGCCCAACAGGCAACTTGCACCTCCTGTTTGCACAGGGGTTCGACAGCCGCGCGGAGCAGGAGCGCTACCGCGCCATGATGGATGACCTCTGCTCCATCGTCGCCGTCAAGTACGAAGGCAGGTACGTGCTCTGCCCTCACCTCGCAAGCTCACTCCTGCCGCCCCGCCCCACCCCGCCCCGCGCGTTCCGTTCTGCCCGTGAGGCGAAGGAGGGGTTCAGAGTGGGGCGAGAGGGGCGGTACGAGGGGTTCGCGTGTTCTATTGTAATTGGTCTTGGGGCGTGGGTGGGTCACAATGCGCAGCCTGAAGGCGGAGCATGGCACGGGCCGCAATGTGGCGCCCTTCGTCGAGATGGAATGGGGCAAGGACGGCTATACTCTCATGCACAGTATCAAGCGGGCCTTTGACCCGCACAATCTCCTCAATCCGGGTACGCACAAATTGAACAAACACATGTGGAGTATGTGGGGGTGGGATGATGGGGCGTGATGCGGCAATCACCCGTCCATTCATTGGACTCCTCCCCGCCATCACCATCACTACCATCACCACCACCACCACCACCACCACGGCAATCGGGGTAGTTGTCGTCGCCTTTGAGTCATGTCCTGTGCTCTATTGCTCCCCTCATATTTGGGTGTGGGGGGGACGTGTGCTTTCAGGGGTGCTGCTCAACTCAGATCCCCAAATTCACGTCAAGAACCTCAAGCCCATGCCCGCCGGTACGCCCATGTCTTGTTGATTTCTCTATCTATCTCTCTCTCTTTCTGGTCGTTGGTTTCAAAAACAAACAAACCAAACAAACCAAACAAACCAAACAAACCAAACAAACCAACCAACCAAACAAACAAACAAACAAACAAACAAACAAACAAACAAACAAACAAACAAACAAACACGGCATCACGGTGGTGATGGGGATGGCATCACCCAGCCCACCCTGTGGTGGACCAGTGCATCGAGTGTGGGTTCTGTGAAAAGAACTGCCCCTCGCGGTACGGCGCCATCCCCCCCCTCCCCCTTTTGCTCGCTGCGACGCCTCCCAATGAGGCGGCCTTGGGCTGGGCGTCTCTCATTCCTGTTGTGGGGGGGGCTTGGGTGCAACCAAAGAGAACTCACCCTCTCGCCCCGTCAACGCATCGTGGTCTGGCGCGGTCCGTGCCCCCCCCCCTCCCCTTCCCTCAACGCTAGTCTCCCCTCCTCCATGCAGCAAATATGTACATCAATGTATGGTGGGATCAACAACTCATGATGCGTTGGAGGGGAATGGGGATGGGGGAAAACTCTGCAGAGATCGAGGAGCTTCGTCGAACCAAGCGAGATCCTGCCCGACTGGCGGAGCTGCAAGCCCAGTTCCGCTACGCCGGGGATGACACCTGCGCTGCCGACGGGCTCTGCTCCACCGCATGCCCGGTGAACAGTGCGCGCTTTCCCTGCGACGCGTTTTAGGTTGTTCGTTCTTCTTCTTCTTCTTATTCATTTGTGAGGGGGGACTCGCGGTCAGTCAACACGGGCCAGCTCATCAAGACCCTGCGCGCCTCGGACCGCTCACCCTTGGCTCAATCCGTTGCACAAACGCTGGCCAATCACTTTGGCGCGGTGCGTGTTCTGCTTCATCTGACACACACACACACACGCACATACTCTGGCCAGAATTCCAATGCGTGCATGGGACGGGACTCACACACACATGCACAAAAATCAACAACATGCCGCATAAAAACGCGCGAGCAGGCCAGTGGCGCCGCCCGCGCAGTTCTCGCAGCCGCTCACGTGAGTCACAAGGTGATGGGCACCAATGCCATGCGCACCCTCTCGCAGGGCCTTCATCGAATGCTACCGCAGCTGCCACTGTGGAACCCGCACCTGCCTCGCAGTATGGCTCCTCCAGTATTTATATTCATATTCATATTCATATTCATATTCATATTCATATTCATATTCATATTCATATTCATATTCATATTCATATTTAAATATGGTGAAGGCCTCTCCTGGGCCTGTCCCCTCTGACGACGTACAAATCGCACCACAACTCACACATACACACACGCACATGCTTAAACACCCACAACAGCCCCCCCACCGCAATCTCATGTGGTTAAAAAATTAATTTTAAATATCTAATTTGGCGTACGTACACACACACGCACACAGGTGCGAGCATGCCTCACGTGGAAGCTCGTCCCAGCGCCGAGGTGGAGCAGGGTACGGAACTCCTCCCCTCCCCTCCCCTCTTCTGCCAAGAGATGGGAGCTGTCGCGATGATGACCATGCTGATCCTATATTTACCTATAATAGGAGTGGTATATTTCCCGAGCTGCGCGAATCGGGTGATGGGCCTCTCCACGAGCGAAGCGGGGCAGGAGAGCAGGACGCTGCCCGAGGTCACTTTGTCCGTCTTGCGGAAGGCTCGTTTGGAGCCCATTCGTACGCCTCCGTTCCCCCGCCCCCGCCCCTCCCTCGCATAGATGCCCGGCTCGCACGTCGCGGATCATCGATCATCGATGCAATACATGCTAACATGCAGGTGTGCTATGTTCCTTGCGTGGACGTCCACGCGTGGCGTGGGGCGGCCGTGATGGTGGCAGTGCCGGAGGGCGTGGCGAGCTTGTGCTGCGGCATGGCCTTTGAGAGTCGAGGTTTTGCGCAGCAGGCGCGCCAGAAAGCCGACGAGCTGCAGACCGCTCTCTGGCGCGCCTCCGACCACGGGCGTCTCCCCGTTCTCTTTGACATGAGCCCGTGCGCCCTCCAAGCCAAGTCCCACCGGCGCTCCGAGCCTCTTCCCTCGGCCTCCCGCTCCGGTGCGCCCCCTCCCCCCCCTCCCCTCTCCTCTCGACCCCTCTTGGCGCACCATTTGACCACTTCACGGGTTGCAGACATGAATGGCGAGCGGCACTCGCTGCAGATTTATGAGCCCGTGGAGTTCACTCATGACTTCCTCCTCTCCCGCCTCCGCTGGACGCCGTACGCACATGTCTCCCCCCCCATTCTGTTCTTCTTTATTTCTTCTTCTTCTTCATCAATCGAACAAATTATTGAGAATACGAAATAATAAATATTATATTAATAATAATACTGTGCGGGCATGGGCAGCCGTGCCGAAGGGGTGGTCTACCACACCACGTGCAGCTCTAAGCGGATGCCCGGCGGGCTGGAGCAGAAGTTCCTGAACGTGCTCAAGACCTGCACTGGCGAGCCGCCCGCCAAGCGCCTGGACTCTCGCCTCCTCAACTCGGAGGTGCCCTGCTGCGGCATGGCTGGCGATCGCGGTTCGCCCACATTACCCTCCCCTCCCCTCCCTCCCCGTACGCTCCAGCTCCTCCCTCCAAGCTGAACGGTGGAATACATGAACGTTATGTGCAGGCCTCCACGTACCGGAATTGCCCCGATCAGCGCTCAAGAAACTGCGCGCGCGTGTGGCGGCTCATCCCTCCGGGTGCTCCTTCGGTCGCGCCTTCTCTCCCCTTTTCCTTTTCTCGCCATCTTTTGGCCATTTCTACGTGCGGTGTTATGGCTGACATCCAACACCACCAAACAACAACAACAACAACAATAACCCTACCAGGTGTGAGCAACAGCCGCACGTGTGAGGTGGCCCTCTCGGAGCATGCTGGCGTGCCCTTCCGCTCCGTGCTGTACCTTGTTGACCATTCGTCCCAGCCGCTCGACTCTGCTCAATGAGAGATTCGGGTCAGGAAAAAGGAAGAAGATATCTTTTTCTTTTTCCCTGATTGAGCCAAAAGAAAATAATTTGCTCAACGCACTAAAGATGGAGGAGGAGGAGGACTGTGCGTTCGCTTCCCAACATGAGGGCACTGATTCGCTCTGCTTGGAAGTGCACCAACAAACTCTCTCTGAGGAGGAGGAGGAGGAGCAGGAGGAGGCCGCACTCACCACCGCTAGCGAACAGCTGGGGGCGCTGGTGACCAGCGCTCACACCACGTTCCACTCATGTGCGCGCTGGTGACCCTCATATTTGTGTGGAATGCAGAATAGTAGAGAGCCTGACACACTTGCGGGAGGGGGCTGTGTGTTCAGTGGGGCGGGAACTGGAGCGACTGCAGGGGGTGAGTGTACTGCTGATGGCGCGTCTCCGCGTTCTGTCAACGAGAGACACATCTTCTAGTGCGTCCGCCGCGGCCTTGCCTCTCCCCACCGCCAATAAGACTGCGGCAGTGACAGCTTCGACGCCATCACCGTCATCATCTTCGCCATCACCGGTAGAGCTCTAGGACCCCCCCCTCTCTTTTATCGTGAATCGCGTGCGTGTGTGTGTCACCTGCGATGTGTGGCGTGTGTGTGGTGTGTGCGTGTATGTGTTTGTGTTTGTGTCGTGTGTATATATGTACATGTGATATGTGTCTCTGTGCTCTTTCCATTCCAAGCATCCCAATCATCCCAATCATCCCCCTCCTTCCTATGATATTGGGGGGGGGGGCATGAGCCTCAGGGCGATCATGACCGTCACCATCATCACCAGGACACCCAGCAAGCCGAGAACCGCACTTCCACCCGTGTCGTCGCGGAGGAGGAAGCGCGCGGGCTGACGGCCTACCTCTTACGCCACCTCCGGGAGCTCCAGGAGCAGGCCCTCCTCGCCGGTGCGCTTCGCCGTTGCCACTGCACTACAGCGGGGTGGGGTGGGAGAGGGAGCCCCTCCCCCCCCCCTGCGCACACACATTGATGTGAACGAATGTGTCTCACACACGCACCACACATACACACACACACAGCCGCCATCCTGGCCTCCGTGGTGATTGACGGCCTGGGCGCCGACGGATCCCTTCGCGACACGAATCCCCAATCTGGTGACCTCAACCTCACTCGCTCTCCCATTGTTGTGCTCCCGTGCGCAGTGGTGTGTGGGGCCGCTTACTTATAATAATATATATATCCATATGTATAAATTTTTTTTATAAATACAGGCGCCGCCACCTTCTTGTGCCAAGGGCGCGGCGATGCCACACCGTCATCGGCACGCCTCACCCTCCAGGTGCGGGAACAGATCAGGGGAGGGAAGGGGGAGGAGGACCTTCCTTCCTTCCTTCCTTCCTTTTGGGTCTCCCAACGTTTCCATTCACTCCTTGGGGGGGAGGGGGGGGCGGGACGCAGGTGGACGAGGTGCGACAGCAACAGGAGCAAACGATCGAGGGCCAATGGGCCCTCCTCCGCCAAGCTGAGCTGCGCCACGAGATCCTCCAGCGCGAGAACGCTTTCCTACGGCAGACCATTCAACGATACCAGGCCCGTCTCTCCTCTTCCCCTTCCCCTTCCCCCCCCCTCTCCAAACACGGGTGGGCCCCCCCCTCCAATCCGATTCTTACCCGCAATGTGTGAGCAGGCGCAACTATGCATCGTGGACAGGAAAGTGCAGAACCTCGAGGCCCTCCACGCCCGTAAGCGCGAGGAGCATGTGGAGGTGTGCACCCCCCCCCCTTCCCAGCATGCCTCTGTACTAACGATAACCATCATCATCATCATCATGACCGTATGTGCGTGTGTGTGTGCCTCTCTCTTTCTTTCTCTCTCCATTTTCTTCATTCCATATATATCTATATAAAATATGTATATATATCCACATGTATGTGGGGTGGAGTGCAGGAGCGGCTACAGCTGCAGATGCAGCTGCAGGAGCTCCAGGAGAAGCTCCTGGTCAACTCCCACCACCAGCCCCACCACTCGCGCAAGCGACCCGGTGCGTGCCCTCCCCCCCCAATAAAATCCCCCCGACAGAAAGTGCCATTGGGCCCTAACGCATTATTCTATATATTTCTCATTCTGTATCTGATTTGGTGTGTCTACTGTACACATGTGTGTGTGTGTGTGTGTGACGCACACCGTTTGTCCCCTCCCCCACCGGTTGTGTCTGCGTGTATGTGCGTGTGCGTGCGTGTGCGTGTGTGTGCGTGTGCGTGCGCGTGGCCTCAGAGGCGTCGAGCGAGGTGCTAGCCGAGATGGAGAAGCGGAAGGAGATGGAGGCCAAGTACCTCAAGGCCCGCGACGAACTGCACTACCACAAGCAGGAGTGGTACACTGGTTCCCCCTCCCTCCCTCCCTCCTCGTGCGACTCCTCCCTCCCGGCCTCCTGCCGCTCCTGCTGTCCCTCCTTCTTCTTCTTCTTCATCATCTTCTTGTCCCCTCTCCCCTCCCCCCCCCCACTCAAGCGAGCAAGTGGCCCCAGCAGGTCAGCCCCTCCTTGGTTGGGGGGGGGAGGGCGTCGGCAGTCCAGCAGCTCCTCCTCCTCGTTCGGCGTGAATTCCGCCCCGTGCTTGCGGCGAGCGAGGGAGAGCAGGTCGCTCTTGCGATAGAGCTTCATGTCCGCAAAGTTCACCGACACCTGTCGTAGAAGCACATATGTGTGTGGATACCGTCGTAAGTGGCATGTCTCTCCTCCATGTAAGCCCGCCTCGGAAGGCCAATCAGGGAAGCAGAGCTGGCCTGGCAGGGAGCGCACCGGGTTGGGCACCACCTCCGGGGAGAGTACGCGCAGGTCGCGCTCGTTCAAGGAGTAAGCCTTCTTCGCCCAGCCCTTACTGGCGTAGGTCTTGAGCCGGCAAGAGCGGCAGATGAGCGTGTCAACCACCCAAATCGTTTTCTCCTCCGCGCGCCCGCACTTCCCGCACTGCGGTTTCGGAAGGGTCTGCCGTCGCAGGCGACGCAAGAGGACGGCGCCGACCACGCGTTTCGCGCGGCTGCACTTGAATCCTCTTTCCTTCTTCCATTTGGCCCACAAGTCGCCGAGCTTGGCCGCCCAGAGGTCGTCCTGGGCTGGGTCGTTCCACCCACGATCGCCCTCGCCCAGGACGTGGTTCAGGACGTCCTCGTAGATGGCTTGCTTCTTCTGTTTCTTGCTCAGTGGGCTCTGGCACTCTTCTTCGGGGTTGTCCTCCTCAGTAGGGGGCCGCTTTCGCTTGAGGAGGCCCAGATTGGCGTCCTTGTGGACCAACTGAAGTTGGCATCGCATGTTGTGGTAGTCGTAAAACTCGTGCGCCAGCCGCTGGTCGATGAATGCCCCAAGGTTGTACCGAACCGAACCGATGTTGATCTGCCGCTCCGCCACAAAGCTGCGCACCAGGCAGTCGAAGGACGGTTCCTGGTGATGGACGTGGCAATCTTCCCACGTCACTTCGCGCCTCGTGATGGGACAAGCAACCGTCGCGGCCACCACTGGCTTACCATAGGCTTGGCGCTCAGCAGCGCCTGAGTCTCCGAGCGTCATGATCGCGAGCCTCGCCAAACTTTTGGCTCTTGTAGTGGTGCACGAACTGGGCGACCACGATGCGACATGCCCTGGCGAATCGTTCTTGCGAGGGCTCGTGACCACGCGCCGACGAGGTGGTGGTGATCTCCTCCTCCTCCTTTCCTTCCTCTACCTCAGCATCAGCAGGTTTCCACACCCGACAGGCGTTCCGTTTGCGTCCCTTCTTGGCACCGCACTTGGCCACAAAGCGGGCCAGCTTCGCTTGGCCACTCGAGTCCAGTTCGTGGTAGCCGCCAAAGCCGGCCACGTCGACGTCTCCCGCCACATGGCAGTGGTCGGTCTCGAAGCACGCCAGGTGGAACCACTCCTGTTGCGCAAAGTAGTGGCCACGCTTGATGCGCTTCTTGATGCCCACCCGTAGGCTTGCTGCGCCGATCTTGTCCCCGCAGCCGCCACATCGGGAGCGGCTGGACTTGGCCCGCTCGACCACGAGCGAAGCCTGCCGCCCCCCAACCCGCCACCCCCTGAGATGCGCCGATCGCCCCCTCCCCCCCCCTCTCCTCTTCCTCCTCTTGGCTCTTGTGCGTGGGGAGGCGCCGGAGCTCCCTACCTCTTGCCACCACGTGAGCGGGCCAGACACGACACTCTTCTTGCGTGATTGCTGTTGTCCTGCTTCCTCTGCTTCCTTTGCTTCTTCTTCTTCTGGTTGTTTATGCTGGTGCTGCTGCTGCTGTGGAGATCGCTCGCCTGGCTGGGTGACCTCCGGGGTGAAGACTGGCCGCACGGCGCGCGCTGGCACGAAGCGCTTGCGCTTGACCGCGGGCAGATATACACACCAGCCGCGGCCCCGCTTGTACTCCTCGAGCACGCCGTCGATCCACGCGCCTTCTTCATCATCACCCCCCAGGCGCACCTCCACGGCGTCGCCCATGAGAGGCACGTAGCGTCCTCTTCTCATCTTGGTGCTGGCGCGCCCCT